>CAIGRO010156703.1:0-20085 GCA_903798355.1 Fraxinus baroniana | reverse complement strand
AACAAATTCTAGACCCAATGGTAGAAAACATTATCACTTTAATGGACAATTTTCATAAAAAACGAAATCAAACGGACACCAAACTTTCAATATTTTCCATGGAAAATTATACCAATCAAACACAATTAATTACAATTCCCAGGAAAACGATTTCTAGGCAATTCAATTCCCAGTAAAACATTTTCTTTCCACCCATTTTCCACCTTTGCAATCAAACGGACCCTTAGTGTTATAAAACAAAATTCTTCCACACTTTATAATCGAAAGGCCCAATCGGGCGCAATACACATTATTTCTTCTTCAATGATCTTCACATCACTTCTTAAGCATTTGAAAATCTCTATGGCTGTTGAACTGACCAGATGACACCGAGTGAAGTACAAAATTTGGAGTCGTTTGCAGCCATCCCTCAAAGCTTGCAATCCTCGATCACATAGATTCCGACAACGATTCACATGAAGCCTTTTCAAGTTTTGACAGTTTAAACCAATAGATTCCCACCCGGCCACCCGAATTTCATGACATAATGCCAAGTTCCACTCCTCAAGCAATGGACACCCCTTCGAAATTGCCACAATGGTCTCATCTCCAGTAGTTCTACATAACCGTAAATTGAGCACTCTAAGATTGGTGGAAAATCCAGCACCAATTGATGACAACCCATTTCCTTGAATGCACCAGATTATGTTAGACACACTCAAGTACTCGAGTCCACCTCCACTGACAATACCCATTATTCCTTCGGGTTCAAGCTTACACGATTCCGCTTCTAAATAAGTCAGACTCTGAGGACATCCTAGAAAGCCAATGCCATTGACACTGTTGCAATGTGATATATTGACAGCCCTGAGAAGAGTGCATTTTTGAGAAAGAGCTCTTATACCGTGATCGGAGATAAGCCCACAATATGAAAGATTCACATCTTTTAGACCAAAACAAGATTTTGACAAAGTCTCCAATCCAATATCAGTAACTTTGCACCTATAAAGACTTAGAATTGTCAGTGAAGTACAACCACTTGCAACAAAGAATAGTCCGTGATCGGCGATCCCAAAACAACAATCTAGATGCAGACTTTGCAAATTTGAGCCATAACGAGCCAATAAAGATAACCCTGAGTCCGAGAGATCAGTGCATCCAGACAAGGACAATGACTGTAGTTGTTGGAAACGGTTCAACAATCTGTGTAGATGAAATAGGGTAATTTCGGTAGAAGGCTGAGATAGAGAGCCAATGCTTAGTTGGGTAAACGCGCATTGAAACTGCAAAGACCGACGGCTTGAATTTTGAATATGAAGCCAACGACGGCAAGTTAAGCCAAATGATTCTCGGTCCAAATTAGAGTCAAGCCTTTGAAAAATGAAGTATAAGCAATCATCGGGAAGTTGGGTAGTGTAAAAAGAATGATCAATTGAATCACGCTCCATTTTCACGGTCTTCGGAAGGTTGTAAGGCTCGAATCTTTATCTTGATCTTCTTATAGGATGAGCCAGATGAGGCAGGCGAATCGAAACCACAAAAAGCAGTTGAGTCTCCATAACCAAAGCCTATGAGAACTCCACACTGGCGGCAAAGGAGTTTAGATTTCGAACCGCAGTGGCTCCAAGATATAGGAAGACAGTTAACTTCATCAACTTGTGTAAATCGGCTGAGATCAATGGAGAGAAAGGAGATGTATCCTTTCTTAATAGATTTGTTATATTTGGATCCAATGCTAGAAGTTGCACGATTGGAAGATGCTAAGTTGAGAGGATATCCACAAGACCCACAGCTGCAATGAATGAGAAACAATGAAGTTAGTTCAAAAGAAGTTACATACAAGCAGAAAACGCTCAGATAATACGACGAACTAATCACAACTAATCACGTGAAAGAGAAAATGGGAAAAAAGGTTCTAATTACTAAAGAAGTTCTTAAATAGGTCAATGAGCAAAAAGTTAATGAAGGTAATATGTGTTTTAAGAGAATAATGTGTCGTAAATTTTTGCACTTATTCCAGAATTCTTCGTTCTTTAATTTGTTTTTAGTGTATCTTTTTATGGGTGGGGGTGGGGGTCGATGGAGAAGGCTGTCAGGAAAAGTCGTTAGGAAATTTGGTAAGGTTCAGAAGATAGTTTCCGAGTATGCAGATTATTTTTTCACGAGGTTTAAGCCTACTGCAGTATGCAAGCAAAGGAAAATATTGATCTGGTCACTCATGAACTCAGGTCCTACATAGACCGAAAAATCATAAGATTCTACTTTCTACAAGTACGCTTTCAAGACCTAAATATTAAGTTGGTTCTAACTTCATAACCATCAAAGCAATTATCCACCTATAGATTACTAATTCAACTGACTAGAACACTACCTTTCTAAATGTTTTTGCACATAAATGACAAAGAAGACTATTATCCACCAAATATTATTGGATTCTTTCCTATGGATGTCTTACTAAGAAGGATAATGAATTCAATGAAATTGCCTTCCAGACTTAGATGAACATATTTTCCATTGTGCAAGAGCTGATCGACACTTTTCTGGCACGTTTATATTGCAAATAACCACTTACTGACATAGTTTAAGCAGTTTCTCTTGAAATAATACAAGAAATTTCCCAATGTTATGAATTTAGGGTCTTCTATGGTTATCCTTAAGATTTTGAATCGGATGCTTCCATAGAATCCGATGTTCGAGTTAACATAGTTAAAGATATTAATTAAAAGTTTGGTTTGCTAACTCGATTTATCAGAACCCGATGAATGAACGGTAACTTGAGCCCTTCACATATTGAAAAGCAACTACAACTCAAGGACAAGATCACATTGATTAACAAAAAACCACCAATTCAATAAATACAATGTACATGTATAATTATTCATAAAAATAAGTTTCAAAATTGTCTAATTTCAAAAAACTCCAAAAAAAAAAACCCCAAATAACCCATGAAATAAAAAATTAGAAGCAGTAACCACAAAAAATCAAATGGATAAATTGGAATATAAATATACCTGTAGAAGACATCAGCCTGGGACATTTCTTCATAAGAACATCAAATATGATGCTGATTGGGACTCATATCATTTAGATGCGATCCATGAGATTACAAACCTCACCCAGTCTTCGTATATAATTTCTCTTTTCAATTTGGGAGAAGCAATTGAGATTGAAAACAGAAAAAGTTGAGAGATTTGACTTTTTATTTTCAAGTTTTTGTCCCTTGCACGCCTTGATTTTGGTGCTGCGGAATGAGTCAAAAAGGAGGGGGGAAGAAACTAAGGGGTCGTTAAAGTCAAGATGGGATGGGCAGTTTTAGGTTAAGTAAGAGATTTGACAATAATAATAAATGCGTAGTCGGCATAAAAAGTTTGGAGGGGTTTGATAATTATAAATTATACACTTATCTGAATATTTAAAAGTTCTTATAATTAATTATGACCTACTTTCTTGTATATTTTGTTTGTTAGGATGAAAATTTCAAGAGAAAATGACTTAAATGAATCAAGTATCGAACTTGAGGATCAAAATGCACAAAGTTAAAAGTTATGAAGACACGAGTGCCAGCCTTGACGGCGTGCACACGAGACTTCATTGGGTGGAACCTGAGCGGAAGAAGCGAGAGACATGCGCGACTCCTTAGTTGCGCGTGCATAACCTCGTTCGGGACTTGACGTGCAGTTTTTTCTTTTTTAATCAAAACTCTTTTTGTTTATCACTTTGGACGTGATTTTAACTTAAATTCGTGGACTTGTAAATACAAAACAGTCTCATACATTAGCGGACACTCCTCATATCATATTAAACACAATCTTACATCAAAGAGATGCCAATTCATCATTCTTTTGGAAGACTTAAGAGACAAATGCAAGAATTCAATCGAAGAATATTCAATCTTGATTTGGAAAAAGAAGAGGCGGTGCAGCTGAAAATTCATCAAGAAATCATTGAAGAGATTTAAGATTTCAATATTCATTTTTTTTCTTCTCAATTTATTAATAATTCGGGTGATGTTCTACAAATTAAACAATATTTCTTGTAATTTTGCAATATTGGGCTAGATCTCCAATTATTAAGATTTAGATAAACCCTTGTTATGAAGTTTTTAACATAATTTCAATATTTTGACACAGAATACTTATGATTTCTAGGATGATTGTTATTTTGTTTAAATGTTTTTAAATTACTTGATCACTAATTGGATTGATTTGTGAGTTTTATTGTTATCAACAGAAACAATATGATAGATTGCACATATAACAACCATTGTGAGATCTTATAGGGGATAGAGATATGACTCTATACTTTGCATGATTTTCAATAAAATATTCTAATATTTTTAATGTATGCTTTCATGTTCACATTTTTCATAGACGTATAGGTAGGTTGCGTGGGAGAATAAATTTAATTTTATTCGGGATTATTATTAAGGGTGTGTTCGATAGAGATTAAAATCGGATTGAAATTAAAAAACTAGCCGTTATTGTTGACTTTTATTAAACGAGTGAAATCCAATAACGATCATATTTTCAATTTTAATTAAATTTTAAATTGTACCAAACAAGCTCTAACTTACTAACATTAATCCATAAAAACGCATACATATTGTCATGGTATTAAGTTGTATTAAAATGGAGTAATAAGGGGGATCGAATTCTTAGTATTCATCTCATCTAAATTTATAAAAGTTTTCATAATTTTCTCATTAAAATAGTAAATTGAATTAGATAATTAGTATAAATTCTTTAAACAAAATTAGTTATTCGACAAGAATTAATATTAATTGATCCTAGATTGAGTATAGAGTTCTTGTGCAAATGATATTTTATTCACAACTCTATTATTTGTTTAAGATATCGTGCACTTACGAGATTTCGTACAATCAATACGCTGCAACTAAGACAGAAACATTGGGTTGGAAAATTGCGAAAATGTTGCTTTTGGTAATTTGACTTATAACCAACTGTTGCATAGACTTTGTTAAGTTAGTCGTATATTTCCTTTCTGCAACCTCGCCCAGTTAGTGATGGACGAAAATCTATGGAAGGTGTTGGTGACATCAGCTTAGTCGAGGGAAGTGGTGGTTGTCGAAGGGGGTTTGGCACAAGGTGGGGTTTGTGGTGGAAGAGAATTTTTTTAAATTTCAATTTTTCCTTTTTTATTACCTTTTTTTCTATTTTTTTTTTTCATTTATTTACATTTTTGCTGGTTCAATATGTCGATCCAATTAAAAGCATGTTTAGGAGTTGTTTATAATCTATTTATATTGTAAAAATGTGTGATGAATAAGTACGTAATACTTGTAAATCGCATGATTAAAATAAAATGATTGATCATAAAGAATAAAATTTTATTCAACGTCTTGACTCTTCCCATCAACCGTTCTCAAGTCAAAACAAGATTAGCCTTTGGACAATTGGACCCATGGATCTTCTAGAATATTTTTCAAAAAAATCTAAAAAAAGGTGTTTTTCAAATTCTCTTAAAATAGTAGGGTATTTGTCATGTTATTAATTTTAAAGGTGGAAACTTGACCAACTAAGTCCCTTGTTTGATGGTTATTATTATATTTTTTTAAATGATTTTTTGAATAGTAATTTTTTGAACAAAAAAATATATGGTTAAAAAAATAAGGAAAAGTTTTTAATTTACATACAAAATTTTTTATGGAAAAATTTCATATCTAAAAATTTAACTATTGAGTCATTTCAAAACTAAGCAACAATGTTTAAAACTTCAAAAATCAGATATTATTAAAGTTTATTTATTTATTGGACACAAAAATAAAAACTTTATAGATCATAATTAATTTATCGATCACAAATTAATAAATTTTACAATTCACAATTTATTTAACGATCACAAATTATCAAATTAATTGATCACGAATTATTTCTCAGCTGCAACTTAATAAATAGTGAGTCATAATCACATTTTTTTGTCACATATTATATATTGATCACAAACACTCTCGATCCCACTTGATCGTCGTCGTTTTCGCCGCCAACTCTGTATGTACCACGATCGTTTGTGACCACTACCTCACCGTCGCCAACAACACCAGCTCTACCACCTCACCAGCTCCAAAGTAACCACCAACATCGTCGATCCACTTGCACCACCGCCAACAAAAAAACACCCCCAAAACCAACAAAATCCGAATCCCTCTTTCAATGCCACCACTACAAAGATCTTCGCCTCTAGTGTCACCATCACCATCAATACCTCACCACAATAGCCAGCAGCAGCAGCATCACCACCACTTCACCATCGCCGCCACCACTACCAGTACCACTACCCCCAAAACCCCAACACCACTGCGATCTCCGCCACGACAACCACGATTTACGCCACTACAATCGCGATTTGGGCCATTTCATACGCGATTTGTAGAGCATCATGCGATCTTGGCAGTTGTAAGTTCGATATGCAGAGCCTCCAGCACGATTTGTAGTCAATGAATGACTTTACCAGCGACGCTCACAGCAAAAATGATAGAAAGACGATCCTGATTGAGGAAGTGCGTATAGAGTCGAGAGAAGAAAATGAGAGAAAAATGGTGAGATATAGAGGGATGGAGGGAGATAAAATTATAAATAATATTTAAAATTTTAATTACATCTGATTTTTGAAAAAAAAATTAATTCTTAATTATGAATTGAGATCTTGAAAATATTTAGTCCTTATGAATTTCACATACTTTATTATGTGAATGTGTGGTTAAAAATGAGTATGAGAATTACAAAAAAATTATCTTTAAGTAAGACAAATAGGGGCTAAAATTATTTTTTAGAAGAATTAGATCTAGAATAGTGATTGATGGAATACTGTGTGATTAAAAATTAAAAAGATTTTTTTGATTTATGTGTAATATTATTTTATTGATAGAATGTGTGGTTGAAATGAAGAAAGAGAGAAAAAAAAATGTCAAACAAAGGCGAAATCACACTTAAGACTTGTTTTTAAAAATTAAATTTCTTAAATCATATTTCAAAATTCATATAACCACCATTTCTCTCACATAGGGGTGTCAACGAGTTGAGTCGAGCCACGAGCCAAAACTCGAAGCTCAAGATTGGTTCGAGTAAAAATGGTTTCGACTTTTTTTTTTGCTCGAGTCGATTGAAAAACTTAGATTTGACCTGAGCTTTCGGCTTGGGCCTTCACGAGTCGAGCCTCACCTGAGCCAATCTAAGATCATTTTTTTTTTAAATATTAAATCTTGCCTACAATAGGTAGCGGTCAATCATTTATTATTTATTATTTTATTTTTAAAAAAACTTGGCTCAGCTTGTCATGGACAGAAAATGGCCCGTGACACAGGCCAATCCGTGTGGCTTGGGCTGACTTTGGCTCAAGCTCGAGCGACACCCCAAAATGGGACTTCACCCCAGCCTAGGCTCTATTCCACTGAGCCACGAGTCGGCTCGACTCAAGCTTTTCCCGGGCCGAGTCACGTATTGGTGTTTGTGGTTAGATTGTGTGAAATAATTGTGATCAACTATTTGGTTAATTTATGATTAATAAATAATATGTGACTGATAAAATAAATAATATGTAAACTAAAAATTGTGGTTATGAATCGCAATTTATTAAATTGTGATTGAAAAATAACTTGTGATCAATTATTTTAATAATATGTGATCATGAAATAAGTTAATGACTTATAAAATTTATGATTTGTGATCGATAAATAAATTGTAACATATAAAGTCTTTGATTTGTGACCTATAAATTTTTTTATTTTTGATGACCTATAAAATTTATGATTTATGATGAGAAATAATTTGTGATATATTAATTCGATAATATGTGACCAAATTGTATAGAATTGTGACCTTATTATATATATCTATATAATTAGTTATTTTGTAAATAAAATTTAATCAATACCCGATTTTTGAAATTTTAAACATTGTATCTTAATTTTGAAATTGATCATATTTAATCTTTTAAATATAATTTTTTTCATTATTAAAACCAAAAAATCAAGTCCAACACCATTAAGTCCACCTTTCTCCTTGATAATTAGAGATGACAATGAAGCGAGGTGAGGGCCCAGCCCCACCACTCTCCCATCCTGTGCCGTCCCGCACCCCGCCTCACCTTAGACGGGATAGGACGGGGCGAGTTCGGAGCCCGAGCTTGCCTCATTTCCTATCCCTTTTATTTTATTTTTTTCCAAAAATTTCGAGTTAACTATTTTTTTTTTTATAAATTTGTTATTAATTATTATTTTTTTATTCTTCACGAGCTAGGTTCAGGGCATTTCGAGGCGAGGCACCTCCTCCCCGCCTCGCCCCACCCCACCCGACCCGTCGAGACGGATTTTTTTCATCCCATTCGAGGCGGGACGAATTTTTTTGCCATCACTATTGATAATTCATAGATCACATACCACGAGCATGTTTGTGCCCAATTTTTTTTTTTTTTTTGTCAAAAATGAATTTGATATAGAATTTTGATGGAAAATGTATAGTTAAAAAATAAGGAAAACTTTTGTCTGTAATATTATTTTATTAAAAAATATATAGTTGAAAATAAAATGGAGAAAAATATATTTTGAAAATAATAAGAACCAAAGATTATATACTACGGTTAGATATGAGTCAATTTAAACGAGAAGACACGAAATCAAATGGTTTTCATTTAAAATGATGGAACTAGACCATTAGGTCTAATTCAATTCTCTTATGCATCATACAAAAATGACGAAAGTGCAATACTATAGCACAAGTTTCATATGTCACTTTCATATTTTTCATTTGAAGCGGCAAAAATATTTAAATAAATTAAATCCACAGAAATTAATTTAATAATTTCTTTAATTCAGAGATTAGAAAACATAATTTGTAATCCAATCGAATCGAAATTCTATAGCTAGAAGTCAGATATATGCGGTTCTTAATCTTAAAACTCGACTAGTTAAATTTTAATTGAAAGCAAACCAAACTTCAACATACAGTCAGTCACACATTGACATAATCCAGATAGTAGAAGCAAACAGTCAAACAAAGTTAGTTACACAACAACTGTCGCAAACTTTTATATTGATTTATGGGATTTAAGCCTAAATTTTTTTCTGAGCTTCAATCGTCGTCTGGGTCGAAATCCTTAATCTTAACGTCTGCATCTTCTCCGTACTGAATGCAGTTGTCAATTTGCGACAAGATGTACTGAATGCTGGAGTTTAGAAATGAAAATTCATATAATAAGGATACGACATTAATAAGAATGCTAGTGCACTTTAGTTTCTCTCTACCATGCCCCACAATGATTTAAAAGCCAGAATTTTAGACCAGGTTTGGCTAAGCTTAAAAATTTACTTATACGTAAATAATTAAGTTTTTAACTAGTCAACTTTTTTTGCAGGTCATATGGTATTTAATGGAACAACCAAATCCGAAACAGGTTTTGAAAGCTTGATAATGTCTGGAGATGCAGAGAAAGAGGCAATGTACCTGCTCTCTTTTCTCAGGTCAAGAGGCAGGAAGCTCACCATACTATACTGATCTACCTGATATTTAAAAATAAATAAAAATCAGCTGCAGCATATCGTGCAAGTATCTGAGGACTACAAAACACAAGCGAACATGCAGATATACCATAACACGAATTTACAAACGTGCATACATAATATATGCATTAAAAGATACATTTTCCTGGAATGTTAACAACTCATAAAAATAGTTAAACACATCATTGAGTTGTAGTAAAGCCCACAAAATCATTGGTAAATACAAATATATTTCTTAAGATTAACTTAAGTTGCTTGATATAATCAGTTAACATGGAATCGACATTCAGCAGCCTTAATGTAGCCTATGAAAGAAAGCAGCTCTAGCTCCAACTCCAGTTTACGCCAAATTCACAATAAGCTACTTTTAAGCTAATTACACATGAGCTTATCATGTTCAATCTGTTTGAATAGCATACTGCTCTACATTCAACCAAAAAATTGATATCAATGCAAAACATAAGAGATGCTCAAACGTACCAGTTCAATAAGAGATTTGTTTAGTTTTTCAAATTGAGGAGCCATGTGCCGATTCAACTCCGCCAGCAATGTTGTAGGGTCTGGATTCAAGTAACTAAGGAAAGAAAGAACCGGAAAAGACAAAATAAGTAATTGCCAGTACATAAAGCAAAAATGTATGAGTGGAAAAGTGTGCACCATAATCCAGAAAAAGAAATAAGTTAGAAATGTCGGAGAGATGTAAACCAACTAACTTCTCAAGATCCCTCTTGTTTCTCACAAGATCCATCTTGGAGAGAATATTAACATGAGGCAATTCAAGTTGAACCATTGCAGAAAGCGAAGCCATACAGCCACTTATAAACTTGGTCACATCTGTTATAAACTGATATGCAAAAACTCGAGTTCAGTACATGCAAGGTGGTGATATGATACCAATATATACTGTTTTACAAAAATATAGATATGCATACCTGCGAATCAAGCAAGTAAACAACACAAACGTTAAAATTTTTACGCTTTAGATGCTCCACAAAGTTCTTTAGCACCGGAACATGAGAGAAGAGTTCTATCTGGCCTGTAAATTCATAGGAAGTCAACAAAACTGAAATTCTAACACGCAAACATGCATAATATCCATGCATATTTAATATACTAAAATGAAAAAATCAGTGACATGGTATTTTGCATGAATTTCCAAAATTTAGATGCAGTTGTACACATACATTTCACATATTGTATATGATTCAAATCAAAATCAAAATATTTTGATGTATTTCCTCAATATACTGAATTGAAAGATGAGTTGTTGCTTTATTTCATAAGCATATGATTTTATGAGGAGAATAGAAAATTTAAAACAAGCTTTTGACAATAAGCTCGGTCATTTTCATTCAATAGACAAAGTTCCTATGACAACTGTTTTTAGTAAATGTTTTCCTATTCAACCTTTGTGCTAAATTAGCATATATGTCATGGATTATGCTCCTTAATCTACTTGGTTCACCCCTTTAGTTATTGGGGCATTGTTAGCAGACTTGACCTGGCTATTGGTCTATTGACCCAACCACGGTGTCAAATAACTGGTTCAACCAGAAGGTATTGTTAGACCACAATTTAATAAAAAATTACACAAAAATATAATGTATAAATAGGAGTACATATAAGGTGGGTCATAAGTTAATGTGTTGTGTAAATTAAAATATCATGTTAAACTAAAGATAAAAATTGCTAAAACTATTCTTCTCTCTGAAAAACTGGCAGTTTGTGTGTGTGTTCATTCATGCATCCCCTGCATTTTTGTAGTTGTGTCTATATTATTGCCCAATACTTTTTTTTGCCATGATCAATATTTTGTATACCAAAGAATAAAACAATTTCTGATACCTATTCCTTTTTAACAGTTGAAATGTATTTCATAGCATCCCATTCCTGTACATGTTCCTATTTTTAGGAGCTTTTAGGTTGTTCCAGAGGAAAATTTTAGTAGAGAAGAAATAGGACTTAAGAGTACTTCTCCACTAACAGTGCTGTCAAGAGTTCGTATCACCAGTCGCCACACTCAGCCCATGAGGGAAGTCACGGTTGCTCTCATTCCACTTACCACTATTATGAGAGCCGCTTTGCTTTCTTTTCCTTTGGTTGTAGGTATGAGAAGAACAAAAACATCCAACAAAAAATTAGCTCCCTTTAAGAAAGAATCAATTAAGTCACACTTTTTAGTATGGGTACTCAACGACTATTTCACTCCCAGTCTCCCATTACTCAGCTTGCATATGGACATTCCTTTCCTTGTGGTTAATATTCACTTTGAATATGGCCAACTCCTATAGTGTGAAGAGTGGCGTGTACAAGGACTATGAATGAATTCATATGATCAAGTGAGAATGGCCAGTAAAGGTGAGTTACACAATCCAAATTGACGATTGGTTAGATGGGTTGAGATTGGCTTGGTCATTGTACAACATGCATTGCCACGTGCATATAAGGGGATATGGTTACTTGTTTTCATCCTTCCTATTGTTTGGCTTATCTCAACAGTGTTCAAGGTTCCAAGCTTCAAAATGACAACCAAACACTAGGGTGTGCTCGTTGAGGGACTTACGCAACACCTTGTAATACCTCAAGTCCAAAAACCCTAGACATAGAATTTAGTTAACATTATATTAAATGCCAAAAAGTGGACAGAGTTATTCTTAAAACAAAATAAACATCAATGAATTTCATTAATTCAATAATTGTAAAAGCAATAGAATGTTAAAGGTCTTTATTGAAGTTCACAAAATTGCCCCGGGGGGTGGGGGGGTGGGGACTACATAGTCTAAATGATTTATTGAAAACAAACAAATAACATTAAAGGGTTCAAAGTATTATGGTATGCCATAAAAAGGGTGTATGTTATGCCATGAAAGGGTGTGAATACGAAATGGGACATGGGAACCGATGCACTCGAATTATAAATGTTGAATGTCTAATACTAACCGCTTTGTGAAATTACCTGTAGATTGAACAAGTTCCAAATAATAATTGTCTATTGCATTCTAATTGACTAGACGATACACTATGTGTGCTTACCTTTCACATTTATTATTTTCTAACAATAATTAAATTCTAACACTTTTTAAGTCTAGAGTTTCTAGAATTGGAGTCTTGAGTTCGAATCACTAGGAGGTGCTAAATAAATCTACATTGGGATCCCAACCCCAATGGACAATATGGATGAGTAACGTTAACACAAGAATAGCCCCTAAGCTAAAAGAATGAAAAAGTGAGAAGATAAGGAAAGTTGGGGTAATTATAAGCCACGTGCTAACTATTCACGCATTCAAAAGGCACCCTTCTTTCGAAAGGATGTGACCATATTGAGTTTGATAAAGTTAATTTGCTTTTGCATACTTAATGCATTAGTTAGAACAAAGCGTAAGTCAATATGCATGACACTTGGTACTCATCGTTTGTTGCTGACCTATTCAAGAATCTAATATCATTTGTTCGCCAAGCTTTATTTTCTCAATATCAATGGCAGCCTAACAACATCCTTTCACAAGCTCTCGTAGTTCTTGAAATTAATTGTTTTTCTAAAATGTTACAAGTCAAATTGTCCTCCATTTGTGCCTAAATTAGTATATATGTCATGGATTATGCTCTTGCATCCTTTACTTGCCTTTTTATCAGGCTCAACTTAGGTATTACCCGGCCAGCCAAAAGTATCAAGTCACTGGTTAAATCACGAGGAAATTATGGGACCTCAAATCTAAACAAAAAATAATTTTAAAACAAAACTTTACAAAGATGAATGCAGATTTCAAAATGAGAGACATCCTAAGTAAAAAAAGTGTTGTATAAATTAAAGTTTAATAGTATGAAAGATAAACATTGCTATACATGTTCTTTTTGTAGCAGTATCTACATTATTGTTGAACCTTTCATTTCCTTTGCCATGATCAACATTCTGCATAACATATAATTAAACAATCTGAACATTTGAAATGTACTTCATAACTTTCCACGCCTCATTGTTCCTTTTTTAGGAATACTCCCAAGGATAATACTAATGGAGATAAAAAAAAATCCTATATCTTGTACTTGGTCACTAACCATGATGTCAAAAGTTAAAATCCCTACTCACTAAAACTGGGTCACGAGGGAAGTGTTTCATTTTCACATGCAATACATGTTTTGGTAAAGATTTTTGTAGATTATAACTTGTGGGTTCTCCGAAATGTATAGATAAAAAGTAGATAAATGTTGTGGTCCTATAGAATGTGGATAAAAATGATGTTTAACTAGCTTATAATCTTAAAAAATCTTTGTTAAACATACTCTTAGATTGCTCTCACTTTAGTCACCACTATTTGAGAATCAATTTGCTTTCTTCTCTTGGCTACTAAATTGATTTCACTAGCCAAATTATCTCATCTATACATGGATTCAACAACAGTTTAAATAGTTGTCAAAATTGAATCCTCAAAGTAGTTTGTTGATCACTACACGCTTTCTTGACTCAACAAAAGGAGATCCAACAACTTATTCCGAACATGGATGACAAAGTCATTAGGTTGGTGATAATTCTAACTTCAAGAAACAAAAAAGGAGTTTCATTTCCAAGTTCAACATATATGTAGCTTCATTTTCTTTGGTTTTACAAGTAGCGTCAAACAAAAATACCTAACAAACATAAGCTTTCCACGAGGAAAGGCATTGAGTTACACCTTTTAGGATGGCTACCTAATGGTGACATCACTCTCATTACTTAGCTTGCCTTCAAAACCCCTCTATTATAGTGAAAGTCATTTTGGATATGGTCAACTCCTACCGTTTGAAGGGGTGTATATAAGGGTTGTGAATGAATGAATGCATTAATTGTTGTATAGCTGATTACAAGTGATTTTGACTTGTAAGTCTTAGGTAGCCTACAATCCAAATTGATGGTTGGTTGGTTAGCTTGATCCTTCAAAATTTTGGTCCTTAGTCCTTACCATTGCAAGCTTTGTAGCACGGACACTTCAACTACCAAGGACATAAAAGATATGATCACTTAGATGTCATCCTTACCACTTCGATGTCATCCTTACCTTCATTCAGCTAATCACAACATCTCGTTTAAGGTTCCAAGCTTATTGATGACAACTAAACATTAGGTCGTGCTCGTCACAAAACTTACCTAATACCTTGTTACACAAGTTGACAATAACAATGAAACACGTGGGCGGCACCCTTCTTTTAAAAGGATGTGCAGCATATCAAGCGCCAAAAAATTTATTTACTTTTTGTCCAATTAAACCACTTGCTCCATCAATTCCTTTGAGTTTCATCTATCTAAACCTTTTCTATCTATTTGAAAATAATGAAGGGCTAATCAGGGTGACTTAGACTGGAAATATCTTTGATTAAAGTATGCGAGGAAAGCTACAGGGTGCTCTTGTGTAGGTGGACATGTCAACAAAAGATGCTCATTACAAAGATCATTATAAAAGGATATGACATACTAATATTCTAATAAATTCACCAGGGGATGCATAAATTGAGGCTAGATGGTTAACCCATAAGTTATAATACCGTTCGCATCATGCATCAACACTAGATATCCATTGTTTACAGCTAGGACTTCCGGGTATCTAATATCATTTTCTCTCCATGATTTTTTTCTCAGCGTGCGCAAGGCCATTCCCATAGTAGCTTGGTAGAATAATTGCACGCAAGTGTTATTGTGGGGCAATCAACTTTGACTCATTTTTATAGCTTTGTACACGTATGTGTTGTCACTTATTATTATTGTATTTAAGTTAATGTACGCTCATTGACATGTAAACAAAGTGTTTCTGGTCCTTTTGAGAGAAGAATTTCATTCTACAAGTAGAGGATGGGAATAAAAGGTTCAAGTCTATTTAAACATCCAAAAAATAGAAATTATCAGAGATCTCTTGAAATATGCACCCAACCTATTTTTCCATACATAATTCTTTAAAAACATAAACAAAGGGGTTAACAGACAGTAACAATGTATAAGGAAATAGAGACAGTTGAGATAGGAAAATATGTGTGCACCTGGACAGTCAAAAACTAAATAATCATCATCCAAGTAATTATCCAACTCTTCTGAGAGCCAATCATCCAAATTTTCTTCAAGGTGCCTGAGTTTCAGGATTTAAGGCACTACATGTCCAACAATAATATAAAATTTCTTAGAAGTATTAAAGCAAGTTCATCACTTCCTTGAAAGACCATTTTTGAAGCTCGATAGCTCCATAACATGCCTGGATAACTCAAAAATGAAAACACAGCATACTAAGTAGACAAAAAAATAAAATAAAATAAAAATAAAAAAAATTGGAAAACAGGAATTCGAAGTGAAAAGGATACTCCATGCAGTAAATAAGTCCACCATTTGGACCCAATCCAAGTTCCTCCATAACATCATCCAAAGAAATGAGTTCCCTAATATCTGCAAATTGAAAACTCAAGAAATCAATGAGGGCCCAGATCAAATGAGCATATATATAAACCAGTCTTACATATAATTATTAGTCATACTCACCCATGGCTACTGGATAGTCAAAATTCTCAGCCGCAGGATCTAGGTTTACAATATGAATTGTTCGGCCCACAGTTTCACAATGTTGGTGCAGGCTGGAGCAATAAGTCGACTATAACAAGCCATGATTAATATAGGTCCTTGGTCAGAAAATATTTATTTCTATCAATATCAAATAAAAATTTCATGAAAAAAGAGAACTTCAGATTTGAAACAACTCTGTTGTTTAATCATCATTAATGAAAATTTTTAATCCAAAATCCATCTTATCAGGAAGATATATTGGTAAGATTTAAGGGGTACAAATAGATAAATCACCTTTCCGCTGCCTGCAGGGCCAATAACAAGTTGTGCGTAGCCCATGATGGCCTTTTTTCTTCCCTTTCTATATGATCCTCAAATTACTGAAAATGGAGGTCAAGAGAAAATCGAAAACACGGAAGACCCCTTGAACAGCAACCAAAGCGTATGTAGCACACCAAACAGCAGCCGCAAACAACAAGCTCGGTGTATCAGTGTGGCCCATAAAGCATTATCACCAACAACGAGACATTGCTAAGTCACCTGATCATGAATTAAACATGAAAAAAATTAAGAAAACAACAAAAAGATGAATATCAATTAGCTAATGTGAAACAAATTAAATCTGGAGTCTATGAGACAAAGACACAAAGG
Source organism: Fraxinus baroniana (assembly GCA_903798355.1). Taxonomy (NCBI): domain Eukaryota; kingdom Viridiplantae; phylum Streptophyta; class Magnoliopsida; order Lamiales; family Oleaceae; genus Fraxinus; species Fraxinus baroniana. The sequence goes on along the minus strand of CAIGRO010156703.1, from coordinate 3,424 downwards.
AAATGAAACAGAGAGGACCCTCTGAGGAAGCATACTACGCTCAAAAGACGTCGATTAAACTTTTCAGAGCTCATAAAAATGATAAATGTCTCGACATAAACAACAGATTTGTTTCCATAATTTCAGAATTACACATAATATAACACTGTAGTGTACTTGTCCAACTTTCTAGAAATTCTCAAATTGTAAAAAAATCTCAAAAACATATAATTCTTGACATATCTATTGAAAACAAGAAAACTTAATTTGAAAACAGTCAAATATAAAAATAGTCAGAGAGATTCATTCGTAAGCAAATGGCAAACTTCAGTTCAAAATAGAACTTAAAAGAAATAGTAAACAAATCCATATAAGTAGTTACGCAACCCTTGCCATTTGCGCCAAGGATATTTTCATATTGCCATCAATTCTGGTTTTTCTTCAACCCCAGTTTAATTTACTTCTCTCTTTTCATAATTTTTCAGACACGCTCACTGCAGAAAATGAACTCTTGCAACGAAAGAATTCTAGTTCAGTTTCCACAGCCAAAAAACTTCTCGAACTAGCAACATAATTTGAGAAAAGAGAACAGGTTTATTTCTGGGCTATAACACGTATTGCTTTATGGGAGTTTCACTAAATTCAATATCAGTGCCCAAACAATTTCAAATCACCCCAATAGTCCCCTTTACGAACTAAAATTCATTATGTGGGACTTCTTAAATAGAACACCAATTACTCCTTATTTTACAAATTATTCACACAAGTAGATAACCAGTCATACCAAAACCAAGCTCCATCACTTACCACAACGTCAACTTAAGGGTGGGTCTGAATTCATTTTATCCCCCAGGCCACATATCAGTAAGACTTTTCTTCTCTAAAACCTCATATTTCCATATTTTCCTATATCTGGTCTATTACGATTTCTACTGATAAAGATTACAGAATATTATTTCCAACTAGACCATTATCATACCTGTTCACCGGAAAAATATTATTCAGTATCTCTGGACACAGAAAACAAGGTATAGACACAGAGCACAATATGTATGCGTATACGTAACAATATACACAATCATATTATTAGATACGAAGAGTAAGCATTAAAACCTGACTTGGAGACAGGAGAGAGAAGCAGCTCCTGGTTAATTCCTTGCAAAGGCAGAAATTCCAAACCTTCAATCTCTACTCTGATTAAAGAATTCTTCTATTTATTATTTATTTTGGTTGGAATGCAGATAACTCTTCTTTCACAGTTCTGCTCACCCACTACTTATTGGATTAAGGCCCACAGCTCGACCTTCTTCCGGCCCATTATGAATATCATTGCTTGATCGGTTTCATTCTATTAGTTCGGATCAAAATTGATTGAGGAAATTTTTCCACTTACCTATCCTAATCCTAATAGCAATATAAAAGAGACTAACTCTCCATGGTCACGTGTCACAATTTCCTATGGTCAACCATTATGACGTCGTTTGAAATTTTCTCATTTCTTTTCATTTGCCCGTTTTCATTTCATTCCTCAAACCCTCAATTTTCCCTTTCAAAATTCAGCAATGAAACAGTCAAACCGAAGCAGGTCGGAGTGACAAGACTCGAGAGAAACTTCTCTAAAATTTTCCTTTAAACTAATTGGGCGAAAATCGACTAAATTTCTCTCAAATTTTTTATGGCTTGTTGGGAAGGAAGTCAAATGATTCAAAATCCAATAAAATGAAAGAGACTGTAAAGAGGGAATTGGTCAAAGAGAAGAGAATATCTTAGTTGGGTCTGTCAAAGGAAGTAATTTGAAATCTTGGTTAGATGGAACTAGNAAAGAGACTGTAAAGAGGGAATTGGTCAAAGAGAAGAGAATATCTTAGTTGGGTCTGTCAAAGGAAGTAATTTGAAATCTTGGTTAGATGGAACTAGAAGAAATGGGAATGCGGGTTTATTGGCTAACCCTTTCAATAACATGATATAAGTCAAGGTATGTTTGGTAATTTGGCCGATACAACAAGAAGAATGAAAAAAATTTTAAGAATGAGAAGATGAATTTGGTTGTAATAGATGATGCTACTGAAATAGATTTTAAGGAGAAAGAGTATGCTTATCGGAATAAAATGTCGAGATATCTAAATCATGAACAAGTTGATTTGAAAATTGATGACATAGGTAAAATTGAAACGGGGGTATCTCGTAATAGTTTATACGATTCTGTCGATTTTGAATTTAATAGCTTTAAAATGCAAGGAATAAAATGTTTAAAAAAAGGCCTGTGCCTCCGTGTGGCACGAAGACATGGAAGTGTCTCCGTGCAGCATAAAGACAATTTTTTTAATACATTGAGATACATAATACATATTTTTTTTTTATCGGATTAGGTTATAACTGTAAATTTATATGCTAATTGATAACTATATTATTATATTGTAATAAGATGTATGTAAAATTCTTTTTTCTATATTTCATCACTACAATATAAAATGGGAAAAACACTTTGTACAACGGGTCGCGATTTCCAGAATTATTACTTATTTTTTGTCAAATACTGATGTCATTTATTTTTTTGCTTGGGGCGAACCCCACTGCCCCCTTGACCCCTCGACCTGACCTGTCGGGTAAATCACTGTTGGGGGCATTTTCCCAAACCTCATGAGAGCGCTGTCCCTCGACCGCAACCCCGATGTTGCCTCGTTGCCCGTGTGTGCTTTAATGCCATTGTACTAATGTGATCCTTCTTATTAATGTATTCGTTGTTGAGCTGATATTCATCTGTTTTGATTTATATTGGTTGTTTATGATGAATAGTTTTCATTTTGTTTCTAACTTCTTTTTTGTTTATTTGTGTATTTTCGTTGAAACGCTCAAGTTTTCTATTGAAAAAATTTTGCTAAATAAAATTTAATTAGTGACGTCTCTAAAAATAACCAAAAATCAGTCAACGCTATTATATAGTCAATTATACTACGACACGTGCCTTGCACATGCATCTCACTAGTTTTTAAATAAATATCTAGATTATACTTGTCAACTTTTTTTACTATAAATATTGTTTTTTATAGTAAAACTGAAATGTTAAAAGTTAAACAAATAATAAACATTTCATTTATTATGTCTCTATTTGATACACATTAAAATTTAGATCATGCTACATGTACTGAATTTTTTACCTACTACTCACAATGGGGATGTGGACTACATTATCGGAACTTTTAAATACACGGGAACCGGTACATTATGTGAGAGGGGGTAATCAATTATATACAAACCATTATATACAAATGGATTAACCATTAAAATTTTCATTCTCATTATTCTACTTATTTTCAACCACACATTTTTCAATTAAATAATATTTTTTATCATATCAATAATTTTTCCTTCTTTTTCAACCACACTTTCTCCATCAATATATTATTCAAGAATACATTTTTTCAAAATAATGTGACTCAACACA
>CAIGRO010156626.1:0-11982 GCA_903798355.1 Fraxinus baroniana | reverse complement strand
ATCTTTTGATCAAAGAATTAGTGTACTTGATGATAATGTGCAAAAGAAAACCTTATATACATAATAAACTATGTATTTCGTACGAAACAAATGAAGAAAAAACTTTGATATGATTACTTACAGATTTGGACACAAAGCCAACCGATCCTGGTCTGTACAATTTGCAGTGTATAATATTATCAATTGTTCCAGCAGTATCGCCAATCTTAAATGCTCCAGCTTGAATGCCTCCAACAGTAGCCGGGCCAATGACAACCTGAAACACATTCATCAATGTAATCAGACACAGCTCTGAATAGCAGTCCCAAAGGAAAAGAAAATAAGCAATATTATAGATAACTAAGATAAGCCTTCGGGTAAAAAAGAAATATTTATTTTAAATGTGTTTCATCATTCCAATCAGAGATCAAAATATATTTTGGCATTACCTTATTGTTTGCCTTTGCATACCCAATCAATTGCTTGGTGTCTGATTCTGGGACACCCTCAGCTATAATAGCCACAACTCTAATGGTTGGCTGCTTAAGAGCAGACAAGGACGAAGCAGCAGCACTGCAAGAACAGTTTAATTACAGCTATTAGGACAACACAAGAAAATGGCATTGAGATATTTGTAATCTAAACAAGGCAAACCTTCTAAATGATGCAAAGTTAATGAAAACATCAGCTGTAGGATGTGCAGCACAGGCAGCTTCAATACTGCAACAAGGAAGACAGGTGAGCGTCTTTTAGCATTCAAGTCACATCAAACACTGTATGCAATATGAATTAGTAGAAAAAATAAACACATACGTGGAGTGAACCGGAATGGCAATTTCCTCCTGGCCAAAAAAGAGTTTCTGGAATCCCTCAGAACCAGGATTTATAATTCCAGCAACAGAAGGTGTTTCCCTCCCTGCAAAACAGGGAACAAAAGGGGATCAACAATGAAAATCCTACTAAACCAATTAACTCATTTTCAGTCATATAAATAACAGCATGAGATGTTACTCTCATACTTACCACAAAGGAAGTCAAAATCAAGCATCCGCTGAATAGGCAGTTGCTTGTAATTGTAAAATAATGCTTGTGTAGTTTTCGAGAAAAGTTGGCCAGTTGCCATGATATTTTCCTGCAGAAACACCTGGATGAGACCTTAAAATCAGCACACGTGAACTCTAAGAAAAAATAGAAAGTGTTTCCTAATATTATAAATTAAATATGTGAATAAGAAATCCAGTAAACAAGGACTATTTAATTATAACATTAGACGGCATGTGTATAATCACAAGAGAAGCACAACCCAATTAACTAATATTTTCCCACAATCATCCAAGCTAATCCTGAAAGACTCACTTATGAGCTCGTCTAAACAAACCTGGTGATCAAACAAACTTCAAAAACTTCAATATGCTGATAAACAGCACGCCGTTTCTATCGCAGGGGATATCAGTAACTATTTGAATTAGTATTTTAAACCAAGTTGTGCATAACAACTAAATTCTAAATCAAAATTTCAAGATCAGGACATAATTTCACTCTCAATCATTTCGATAATGGACAAAAAAGAAATCTTGGTGCAAATCATTACTCCATTGAACTTGTGCAATAAATTGTAATGCTACGACAATAATAACCTTGAAATCTGATCGAAAAAAAAAAAAAAAAAACTCATTACAGCATGTCAAGTAAGAATTCTCACTTTATCCGAAATGCAGATCTTAGTTTATACACCCAATCGACAAATCGCAAGCAATAAATCCCAAACAGAAAACTTTCTTTCAGAACTTTTAAGTGACCGTTAAAGCAGAGATCTGTTTTCCAAGAGAATTTAAATCCTACGATAGCTTCAGTAAACAACAAATGAAGGCATGTTTCCTCGTGATCATCGAAAAATAATATATGAAAAAGATATCAGGTAATTAAACCCTTTCCCAGTAACAGACACTGATTGGAATAATAGATCACACGAAAATAACTACAAAACAGATTCAAGACTAAAAAATAACGCAACCAAGAAACTTGAATGAAGATTTGAATGAGGACTGCAAGAAATGAACAAAACGTACCAACCCTTGAATCCAAAAGAATTAGAGCCTCGGCCTTGAATATAATTAGAAAAAGAAACAACCTGTGAGTTTATGTTTAGGAGAAGAGTAGAGGGAAATTGAATTTATATAGGAATTGTCGTTAAAAGGTGGGCTGCGGCCATGGTGGGTGGGTGGGTGGGTATTGGACTGCTGGGTGTGGGTGGTTTGCATTTTCCTATCGTACAGAGCAACTATTTTATGGGTTCACATGGCATTTGGTCGTTAGCCATTCATGTTCGAAGACGATATAGTTTAATAAACCATCTTTTTCGCATATTTTTCATTACATTAAATTTTTTTTTGTCAAACAAGTCACGATCTTATTAAATTTTAATGTGAACGATATTTTATACAACCCTCCGTCTCTTGCACACATTTTTCCACACGGTGAGGAGGGTGTTTTGTATGTATTGTGTATGTACATACGAGGGAGGTGTCCAAGTTTTACTAAAGATAGAAGACTTGAAAGGGATTTGAAGTGATGGAGGGCTGCTGAATGGAGGTTGGTGGAGCCGGAGGTTGGCTTGACCAATCAAGAATTTGTGAAATAAACGACCAATGAGTTTTGGATATCTACGAAAATGCCATCGCCCTATAAGACTATTTTCTTGATCATCTAATAAAAAATAAATAAATTATTTGGTAATGCAAAAGTAATGAATTTAATTCTTTCTTGATTTGGACATTTACCATTTTATTCTAACGATAGTAGAGTAAATACAAAATACTCGAAATGATCACTTCCTTATACAATTAGTTAAGCATGATTCGATTGTTAATACAACACTGCACGTATGATCACTATAAGCTTACTCATAGATCAAGGATTAGTATAATAAACATGGATTTCAATTCACGTTGAAAGTTTATATAATAGAACTCATTCAAGAGGGTTTGGGGTCTGAATAATTATTCACGCAGTTTTCCTATTAACGCTCAGAACTCATGAAATTCTAAACTGCGAATAGATCTTTCGTCTTGCCTACCTACTTAATGCCTTGGGGGAAAGGGGATCATGAAAGAAGCGATCATAATGGTATTCGAATATAGTTACGATCCCAAGTTTCCAGATAGGTTTTTCCCATTATGGAATGCAAGAGTTTTAAGTGGAAATTTTTGTATTGTAAGAGAGTAGTGCAAGTTTTATTTTCTATTTTCTATTTTAAATTCTTGTCCAAAAGTTTGACCCATTTGTATATACATTTTTGTCCAAAAGTTTGACCCATTTGCATATACATTTTGAGCAGGTTTAACTTGACTTTTAAAAGTCATAGTTTAACTTTCATTATCAAATATATAATCTTGGATGAAAGAGAGGCTTATATATATATATTTTGTACTATATATTTAACATAAATTAAAAGTAGGTATTATATATAATCTTGTTTGATGAAATACTCCAAATGGCACAAACGTGTTACACATGCATATAATCGTAACACGATTTTTTTCCTCACAAAGCATGATAGGATTCGTAGTAGGTTTGGCATGATTCGATTTTGATCCAAAGAGAATTGAATCAGATCAAGAATTATATAGTATTTTGTAAATGGAATCGTCATATCAAAATTCAATTATGAAAATTGGAACCAAATTCTTTGGTATGAATTCGTTCACTTCCGTACTATAATTAAATTTTGGAAAGTTTAAAAATACACAACATTAATAATTTATTTTATAAATTAATTAATTAATTTGGTCCTTTTCTGGTAATTTAGGGGTAGTGGACGGGCATTTATGAAATTAGTTGAAAGTGACGTCCAGTACAGGTCAAATTTAATAGTTTATACTTCATACCAAACTAAACGGCTACTCAGTCAATTTGTTCGTTCGGCATTTTAAGTACTTTGGAAAATTATGGGCTGCAAATTCATATATTAAAAAAAAAAAAAAAATTCAAAATCCACTAATTTGATGGAGCAATTACGTTCCTATTAATTGTGCACACGCATTGTCAGAAATCCTAATTTGTTTTTCTTGGAATCAACGATACGATGAAATTTTTCACATCCGATTAGTTCAGCAATTTTCCACTCTTTTAAGGAAAAATGTCGCGGAAACTAGGAACATGATCCTCAACCTAAATTCTTTGATCCACCTCAAACCTTTTCAATTTATTTCATTTTGATGTTTTTCAATTCAAATCGTATTTCAAAAAAGAAAAGAAAATAGTTAAATTGGCCATTCGCACCACGGTCTGATGACATCCACTCTTTATTTATTGGCTCGTCATGGACATAATTGATACATATATTAGGCGATCTTGGACGAAAAAATCTAAGATTTTAATTTTTTTCTTCTTTAATTTGATCTTTTAATGTCTCGTTGAACCTAGTAAATACCCTCAAAGTATTTTCTTTATTATACTATCAATCATACTACAGATTTTCTCCACGTTTTAAACTGTTCAATCACATCACTATACATGTTTCCTCCACATAAGTAAAATGTCAACCATATTGTGAGGAATGATGTACACTTTATTCATTATACACTATACATAGAATATACTCCATATATTCTCAATAAATTTACCATTGATCAATAAATCTTTTTTTTTTTTATTTACCACTCCATTTGTCTTTCATTACTCTATAATATACTATTTTAGACTTATATTAATATTTTTTTCCATATAGATTCCTCAACTAGATGCCAGTTGCAGGCGCAGTTTTTAAAATTATGTTGGAATTAAAAACTTACATAGTCCAAACTTTAGAAATATAAGTAGCAATCCATGGTTGACTAGAGACTAGCTATATTAGCACACGATTAAAATTAGGGTAATGTTATTCATCCCTAGTGGGATGTAAATACAGTTTAAATGAATCTAAATGATAGGTTAAATGAAAGGTAAAATTAAATAATTTATTTAATTTCACATATCATTTAATACCACATTAAGCCACCTAAAATGTATTTGTAACCCCAGTGAGGATGAATAACATTACTTTTAAAATTAAAATCAGACTTTTAGTAAATTTTGATTGAAGTTGATAAAATTTATTTTTAAAATTAATTGTTGATTTTAATTTGTACCATAACTCACTTTTTTTTTTACTCACGCTACATTTTAATATCGATAAAGGTCCTTAATTTTTGCTCATAGTTGTACTTGTATATCCATTTTTTGCTTGTCATATTTTTAACCTCGTCCTCTATTAATTAGCATATCTTATCCTTGATGATGACCAAAAAAATTCGTTAAGGAATAAAAGATTTATTCAACCGTCGCCTTTTTAATCAACAAAATAAAAAAAAACAAATATAAAAGTTCGATAAATTATTTTCCCCACGTTAATAAAATATTTGAACAAAAATTGTAATTAGAAATAATTAAAGATTAAAGATAAGAATACAATGAATCCAGTCGGCAGAAAAAATGGGAAAGGGAACTTCAATACAAGTAAAATGTGGCAGGTGACCCTTGACTAGGCAGTGCAATATGTCAAATATATGCAGAGACTCCAAATTTGACTAGAACTGTTCAATACATTCCTTAAAATATCAGTGTAAAAGATTTTGATTATATAAAATATTGGCGAATTGAATGATACTTTGAACATATTCATGTAGCTGACTTTGATTTATTGAACTATTTGCTGTAGCATTTAACAGTTCCAACCAAAGCAAGGGATTCCATAAGTGCCTTCACAAGATGATCAGGGTAATTCTCAATGACAGCTCGACCATCCTCCGATTGCAAGGAACTCAAAACCCGACCAACAATCTGACTAAGAAAATATATTCGTTAGTTCTTCGTCAATCCGTTTGCAACAGAACTTGCATTAGATAAAATAGAAGGTAAACGATAAGGACTAACCTTTCGGGCATAGCCACCAAAAGCTACTCCACTAATCAACGCGTCAGATGAACTAACAGAATGTAAGTGCACAGATCCATCGTATGATTCATCTACAGAACGTTAAAATCCATTTTCAAGTTACTAAATGGAGGGACCGATGGCTTGTTTGGTAAAGTAGACAGTAAAGTACACAATGGTCTAGAAGAACAAATAAATATAAGCTAAAATTTTATCTATTATACCGTTCAATCCATTTGAGTATTGCATACCAAATATGCAAATAATGCAGTGAATGTAAAAGACCATATCAGAATTCAAAGCTACAGCTACGTTAAATACCGAATATGGTTTTTGTTTGGAACAGTTTCCTTTTCGTCAACCCCTCAACAGTGTGAGCATTAGTGCCACCAGCTAATTGAAGAAAACCTGTTGCGTATTAAGAAGCCGAATAATTACAGGAGACATTCAGCTTGCTAAAAAACACCCAAGAAGAAGTCGATAAACCTTTAGGCCTATCTCTCGCTGCGGCTAAATATGAAGCAAAAGAAATGGCTTCCCTTGTGGCGCCTCGTCCAATGTCTCCGCTCATGGGTCGACCATCCAACTGCATTTAGCATCAGATATTCAGCTTGGTAAGAAACTACAGATTGTCTGTGGTGTTTTCCAATCTCATCAAGTTTACACGGCACGCACTTGCCATAGATTGAAGCAACATAGATTTTCCTTCATTGCAGAGTACATGGCATTCATGGCAGATATGGTTGAATCCCTAAGATCAGGAAAGCTGACCTGCATTTGATCGAGTGTAAATGTATTTGTCGGTCCAAAAAAATCAAATTCTGAAATTGTCTTTCTTATACAATTGACAACACTGAAAAAATATTTATTCTCATCTTGAGACAGGAAAGCCGATACTGTACTTACTGCCACAAGCCTCACATTATCAATTGAATCGCCCAAACCATTCCAAAGATCTCTGAACGATGCATCCTGCCTAAGAACATAAAGTCAAATTTGAATCAATTGGAAAAGACAATAATAAGGTTGCATAAGGATATTTCACTCCTGTTGACTATTCCCCTAATTTAAAGAGAGTAAAATATTACACGCCTAATTCTTGTTCACTTATACCCTCTACACTACACTACCCCACCTGTAATAGTTATGGCTGTTATTTGGGGAAAAACTTGATGCTGCTAAGCATTCCAAATATGCGTATTCCCGGTCGCTCCTTTCTCTTTGTTTCTCCTCCATCTTTTCCAATCCAACCCATATACACAAGCCCTTTTCTTCCATTTCACTCCGATCATTTTTCCATATAGAAGTAAACTGAATCGCATCAAAGATTTGTGCTCAAACTAATGCAGCTTAAACACAATCCTTTAATGTGATTCACTTTCCTTCTATGTGGAAAATGAATGGAGTGAAATGGAAAAAAGGGCTTGGGTATATGGGTTTGGATAGGTAAAGATGGAGGGGAAACAAAGAGAAAAGGAGCGACCCGATTAAATACAGATTTTCGAATCCTGAGAAGCATAGACTCTATCGCCCAATAACAACTATTCCAATTACAGGTGGAATTCAATGCCCACAGTATGCAACTGAAACCACTTGCAAGTGTTGCTCAGAGTACATGTAGGCATTAAAGGCTTCACCTACAATCTTTGTTGCTTTTCAAGTTGGTTGGGACTTTTGTCATGTTATCAACCTACGATTTGTTATGTGCGAAAGTAAGGAGATATTTGGTGCCCATTAGGAAAAGGAATCGAACTCCTTCTACTTCATTGGCAACAGACAGCTCTAAAATGGGGTTTGACACATGGAGGTGGAGGATGTGGTAGTGTGTTAAATGTGAACTCCAGAATTTTTTATTTCTTTTCCTGCCTTTTTTTCCTCAGCTTTTCTAAAATTTGTGTACTATTATACTGCTGGGATGGAAAGGAAAAAATTGCCATATATGGGAAGAGGGAAGAAAAATGAGGATGACGCTGCATGAATTTTCAAAAAATGGGGTAGTCCCATTTTCGGATCGACCTAGTTTCTGAGGTTATGCAAAGGAATTAGATGGGGTCGTTTCTTCTCTGCGATTAGACAGAGGGGTGTAAGGAAAACCTTGTAATCTCCTTCTTCATTATAGCGGAAAATCTGCAGCGACAAAAAGACATACCTCTTAAATAGAAAGTGAACTACGAAAAATATGTGTACTTTTTTTTTTTTCATTTTGCTCAGAGTATTATGGTTAAGGTTTAATTCCTAAAACAAAAGTAAGTTTTTGTTTCTTTAAGATGATTCTAGAAGAGTTTCTCGAATTGGCTCTGGGGGAGTCTGCATTCAGAGTATTATGGTTAAGGTTTAATTCCTAAAACAAAAGTAAGTTTTTGTTTCTTTAAGATGATTCTAGAAGAGTTTCTCGAATTGGCTCTGGAGGAGTCTGCATACAAATTTGGGCAAGCATAGCTACTTCTTTTTGGTGTGTAATGTATTGACATGTCCAATATGAAATCCAAACTTTGGCCTTGCATGCCACAAAAGTAAATATGACAAGATAACTGATTCATGGGATATATTTAGCCATAGGAAATGGAAAAAAATAATTTATAGAAATCTAAGACACCTGCAAGGCTACCTTCCACTCGTGTGAATTTCTATGGCATCCACATCATCCCGTTTGAGAAGTTCGGCTGTAGCAGTAATGTCCCTTATGTACGTAATTGCTTCTACATCAATAGCCAGATTTAGTCCAACAAAGACAGTAAGGATAGTAAACATGGTGCAACATAATCTTGAGCAAATAATGACAAGGCCAATACTTCAACAGCAAAACAAGAAGAATAGAACAGGGAAAAAAAAAACTAGGTGTATAGATAAATCAAAGAAGATAAAGAAATCACACTCACTTATTTTATCATATGGACAAACAGGTAAGCAACGACCACAGCCATAACAGCGTTCAGCCACTACTCCAACTTGCTTATGGATGTAGTATGTCGATGACAAATGTAAGCCACAGTGAAAAATCGAGGTTCCTATATAGAAGTTTATGCTATATACAAAGTAACCAAGTAATTAAATCAAATCATACCTTGCCTTCACTTGCCGCTCCTAAATTCAAGATTGCATGAGCAGGACAGATATTCTCACATGGCCTTGAGCAATCCAATGGACAATCATTTGGATCAAATTCTGGCAATGGTAATAAGTCATAGAGAGTTCTTATCTAAATGCACTTCAAGAAAAAATCGAGGTTATCAATCTTGATAGGTCTAAGACTGTAGTTCATGAACTTTGTTTCAACCAGTCATTTAGTCTTCATCCTAATAAATTTCAAAATGAATAAAATGATATTTTAATTGTTGTTATAGGGCTATGGAGGCCTAAAACTAAACAATTAAATCTATTGTGTTAAAATTATGAAACCCCATGAATACTCTCAACAAATTTGGCTGCTCCATTTGTCTGGTCTGCTAATGCCCGTTTACAATGTAAGCAACAATTGAATGGGTACTGTTATTTGTTGAAATTCCAATAGAAATATTTGTATTTTTGTATGAACAAAAGTCTATAAAGACTTGAACAATTGCTGTTCGTTTCCTTACATTTTTCCTTTTACTGGGGAAAAAGAGCCAGGAGAAGTTCAGAGCAATCTGAATGCATTATTTAATGTAATATTTTAGTATGATTAAGCATCTAATTGTACCTCAATGCCTGATTTTGTTAATCCCAAAATTAACAGCATGCAGCAGTAACACTTTTTTTTGTATTTGTAATTCATGAAATTTTAATTTATGGCAAGAAAAAATACATATCATAGGTGGAGAAGTATAATATAGATCATACCTGCACATATACCTAACAGAAACTTCTTATATTATAGAAAAAATAACATATCATCTAGAGTAGAAAGTTACCAGCTTTACGAAAATGTAGATCTTCATCATCGTTGACGCTGATCATTACCCAAGGCCTGCGAATAGGCACAATTCCTCTGGCTGCTTCAATCCCTTCATTTACAGCACTCACAACCGATGCCTCAGCAGCACAATCGATGCAATCAACTATTATGAGGAGTACGTAGAAACATAGTCAATGCCACAAACATATATAAACTCTTCAAGATTATATATTTCAGAACGTTAACACAGCAAACAAAATTAAGGAAAAAGAGTTCCTTCAGAAAACCACTTCGGCTGACCAGTCCCACTAGATAAAGATTCTCAGTACAAATTAAAATGACAAAATGTACATAATCCATAATTCCTTAAACGAGCATGAGCATGGAATATCAATAAAGACACTAATAATTTCAAAGTTACTTAAACAAACCTCTTTTCTTGTCAAAATCCAATAGTCCCTTACCCCCCACCCCTCCCCCTCTTGGAATCCGTTTTTCTTCCTCACTCCTTCCCATTGTTCCTCTTACCTACTGCCGCTCCTTCTCCCTTCATTCTCCCTGTTACTCCATTTCCCCATTGCTACCACTTCTGCTCAATTCCTCTCCTTCCAATTTGCATTTATTTGGAACCTATAGACGCCCCTCAAGAGCCCCGAGTAAGGAGAGAAATGCGCAAAGGCGTTTTTTTTCCTTTTTTGTTGAGATTGAATTGACTAGTTAGTGAAATGAGAAATTTTAAAGCTAAACTTTATATGCAGGATATTTTCATAAAAAGGGTTCTCTAGGAAAAAAAATAAAAATAAATGATTGCCTAATTATTTTACCTCCAGCGAGAGTGTAAACCAGAGAGAGGTTCCTGATGTCAACCACATCCTAAATAAATCAAAGAACCAAGAATTATAAAGATGAAACGCTATTAGCATGTTGGGCCAGAGCATTGGAGAGTACTGGACATTAGTAAGGAAAAAAGAGAGACTAAAATCTTCTGTTCAGACCGACCAATACTGCTTGCAAAACACGGGCTATATAATCATGTTTTTAATCCTACAATTGGAGTTGAGAGTGGTTTTTGATGGAGTACCTCAAAACTAGCACCACAGATGAGCTTGACCCAGTTGCCATTTTTCAGTGATTCCAGTGGAGAGGTGATTACTGAAGGAATCCCATTTCTCTTTATTAGATTTTTCACTCTTTCAAAGCCCCTCTTCCTGTCGCCTGTCGCCAGCACCTCACCTGTGAGTAAAATTACAGCAAGAGTCATTCACCCAGTTTCCGAAACTACACACACATTTAGAGAGAGAGAGAGAGAGAGAGAGAACTTTGCAGTTGTGTTGGAAGAGAAGCGCGGCAAAAGAAGCTCAGGGACATCAGTGACGAGGAGAAGAAAGGATAGAATTTTGTGCCTCGGCCCTCGAGAGATTTCAGGAAAAAAAAAGAAAAAAGAAGAAGCTTTATTAACTATGGTTTATTACAGAATGGGTCCCCAATCTTTATACCTTTTCTCAATTTCATCCCACTTAATTTCTTTACTGACTTTCATCTCCAACCTATCATTAATTAGCACAAATAATCCTCATTCACGGAATTGTCAAAAATTTCTGATAAAGTAGTGTTGAAAAATACATTATTGTCCATTACTTTAAGCCATTGTTTGGCCCCTAATATATTTTGTTTCTCTATTAATTTTAACCACGCATATAAAATAATATTACACATTAATAAAAAAAATTCTTATTTTTTAATCATACATTCTCCATTAAAATACTATTCTATAATGCATTTTCATAATAAAAAAAAAGGAGCTCGAACAAGCTCAAATACACAAAAATCAAATCAAAAAAAGAAGGTACAAATTGAAAAAGAACATAAAAATATAAGAGAAATTTTAACAAAAAATCAAATATATCTTCTTCAACCCCGCCACCCCATTCTAATCTCAGTTAGGGTTGTCAATTGATTGAGTTTCGATCCGAAGAAATTAATGGGAGATAAATTCAGGGTCTCAGTCCGATAATCTGATCAAAATTCGAATCCGATAATCCGTTAACTAAATAAATCAAATATGGATATATGTCAATCTTATCCGATCTGTTATAAATAATTGAGTCGGTAAAATATTTTTACGGCATATTATTTGTACTAAAATAAATAAATTTAGAATAAAAATGTCATCAAATTCAAAACATAAAAAATTTGAAAAATTTATAATTATTAAA
>CAIGRO010156619.1:0-16391 GCA_903798355.1 Fraxinus baroniana | reverse complement strand
TTTTTTTCATTTGGTTGGTGAGATTTTGATTCAATCTCGTCACATTATCGATTAATAAATAAATTTGTAAGTTGTGATATACCTGTAGTACAACATTTTTATCTAATTGTTTTACTTTTAAAGTTGGTTATCTTTAGCCGTTTACATTATCTGTTGATAAACAAATTTGTAAGTTGTGATATCACGACATTTTTATCTAATCGTTTTACTTTTATAGTTGGTTATCTTTGGCCTTTAAGGAATGGGTTATTCTTCTGTCGGCACCCCTCCAATAGGAGGGTACAATGTGTCCATTATGGATACCATTATGACACACCCCTGTGTACAAGAAGAATAACATTGTAGCACATCCCTTATGGAATTATGACCTTGATATTGGAGTTAAAAAAATCGATTCTAGTTTGAAGATATTACACAAATTCTTCATCTCTCAATAAATTTAGTTGCGAGTCTTCCACGAGTACAATATGCCAACAAATATTTGAATAATTAGTTGAAAGTAGTTGTTCTTCATAGTTTTCTTTGAAAAACTTTGACATTTAGTCGCCATTTATAAAAAAATAATGTTATTCACCTGGGGTGATGATGATCAACATCCTATGCGACAGTAGGATCATTGTCTTATTGTCCAATAAATAAAAATATATTCCAATTTCATTCGATAATGTGACGATGAACCAATATCACATAATGCCAACCAGCTCCACAACCCTAACAACAATTCCCGCATCCCTTTTCTTGCTAGATTGGCTAAAAGTCGTTAAGGTCATGTTTGGCCTTTAATTATTTTTCTAAGTTTCACTTTTTCTTAAATTCATTTATATATATATAATTTTTTGTAAATTAATCAATACTTTTGAATGATCATTGTACACCTATTGTCGTAATCATAACCATCAAATATTGATCTTAATTCTTAATAAAATATACACGAGATTGCAAGAGTATTAATTCACTTAATTCTCTTCTTTTTTAGTTTATAACATATCATCTGCACGAATACCCTTCTTGTTTCGTGTTTGTGTGAAAAACACTGTTCATAAATACACAAAAAGAGTGTGCTTTCTTAGTCTAGATTCGAGAATTGGCGTCCACGCTTGGAATCTAATGATAGAAGCACGAATCAGATCTTACAAACCAGAACATCTTGAATCTGGACTATTAAGATTTTATAAATCCGTCAAATCTATCTTAGTTCAAAAATTGATAGTATTTTATATCAAATTTTGTAAGAATACAAAGATATTGTAATAAGATATTTTGGTTCCTGAAATTGTACATTTTCATAGTCTTGAAAAATGTTACTGTGTCCCTAAAGAACCACAAATAAATACATATCATATCAGCATTGTTAAGAATTTTTAATTTTAATACTCCATAGAAGTTTGTGATCCACTATCGTTCCTAGAAAGTTTCTAAAAATATTTTTCAAACAGCAAAGTTTCTAAAAAGTATAAACTTAAGCGCATGTTTGATGTAGTTTTTTGAAAATAATTTTTTTACTTTTTTATTTTTGGAGAATGTGTGACCAAAAAGTATGAAAAATTTATGAATTTTCTTATAAACTTATTTTATTAAAAAAAAATGAGAGATTAAAAATAATTTGAAGAAAAATGAATTTTCAAGTGTTGTGCACACAGTGGCATTGTTCCCACACACCACATCCCAATTGAGATTGTATAGTTTTTGCACCCCACGGCTAAACTTGGGAGGAGGTTCGATGTGGTAACCTAGTCATTTTATCAAGGGAAAATTACAGTCACGGTACCAAATTTTTCACTTTTTTTTTTGCAGACTTTGCCCAAATATTACCCACAGTATCAAACCTTTAAACAATTCACACCCGGAGTCCAAATTGACAGAAACCGTTAGTTGACCAATAATTAAATGTCAATCAATTGTTGATCAATTTATAAAGGGTAAATATATAACTTCATATTTTTCATATGAAAAAAGTTAAAATTAAAGAATTAAAAACCCCAAGCTACTACTGTTCATTTTCTCCCCCCCTTCCCTTTCCCCCACCCCGCCGCCGCTGCCATCACCCACCACCACCATTCACCACCACAACCTCTGCCATCACCCACCATTCAGGTACCCAATAAAAGCTTTTGAAGATTAGAATAAAGCGAAACAACTTTGGAAATATTCCCATTAATTTCCTGTATTAAAGCAACATTTTTCACCATATTGTCATGGATTTTTGACTGGTGATTCTCGTTGACTTGCTGGATAAGAATTTGGTTCCGATCCAACACCGATTGAACTTCCTGGAAATTCTCTATGAAGGCGGCCCAGATGAAATTTTCCTGACCCTCTGCAGCTCCTTCGAAATCGAACAACAATGTGTTGGTTGTGAAATAAGTGGATTTGGGCGAGTTAGGGCTGTGGTGGGAGTAGCGGTTGTCGGGGTTTTCCATGATTGATTCAGAGGCGGAATATGGCGATTTAATGTATTGTAGATAGACGNATGGATTTTTGACTGGTGATTCTCGTTGACTTGCTGGATAAGAATTTGGTTCCGATCCAACACCGATTGAACTTCCTGGAAATTCTCTATGAAGGCGGCCCAGATGAAATTTTCCTGACCCTCTGCAGCTCCTTCGAAATCGAACAACAATGTGTTGGTTGTGAAATAAGTGGATTTGGGCGAGTTAGGGCTGTGGTGGGAGTAGCGGTTGTCGGGGTTTTCCATGATTGATTCAGAGGCGGAATATGGCGATTTAATGTATTGTAGATAGACGATTTGAGATATTTGGCTGATATTTTTGGAGATGGAGCTTTTATTGAGTACCTGAATGGTGGGTGATGGCGGAGGTTGTGGTGGTGAATGGTGGTGGTGGGTGATGGCGGCGACGGCTGGGTGGGGGGAAAGGGAAGGGGGGAGAAGATGAACAGTAGTAGCTTGAGGTTTTTAATTCTTTAATTTTAATTTTTTTTTACATATGAAAAATGTGAAGTTACATCTTTATCCTTTATAAATTGGTTAACAATTGGTTAGACATTTACTTATTGGTCAACTAGCGGTTTCTGTCAATTTGGACTTCGGGTGCGAATTGTTTAAATGTTTGGTATCGTGGGTGATATAAATAAAAGATTTGAGCAAAATCTGCAAATAAGTGAAATGTTTGGTATCGTGGCTACAATTTTCCTTTTTATCAATGCCCACCGTTCATTTTCTCCTTCATCTCCTTCAAACACCCCAATACTTGGATTTCCATTTACTCAAATCTCAATAAGAACTTTGAATCATCGGTATTCGGCAAATGCCGTATATCTAAAACCTATAAGAAATTAGAGATTTTCTGCTGTAAATGGGGATTACTTGCTATCAGAAGTCACCCCAGAAGAGAATTTGCAGGAAGTAGTAGTAATGGTTGAAGCTCCAAAACTAGCTAAATTCCACTCAAAATCAAAACACAATTGAATATAATAAGCTGGGATTCAATAACTCAAGCTGGAACTTCATTAATTGAACGAAATGAAATTAGACAAAAACAACTAAATGTAAATTGTGTTTCATTGATTGATTCTTTCTATTACAATGCAGGGAATTACGAGTAAAAGGACAAATACAAAAGAGAGAGATAGACCAACAGAGAAAGAAGAACCCATTTTGCGCAGGAAGAGGAGAGAAAGATTCAGATTCAGAACGGATAGAGATAAAGAGAAGAAGGATAATTCAGAGAGAAATTAAGGCAACTAACGGTGAAGAAGAGGAAGAGAAAATGGAGGAGAGATTCGGAATAGGAAGCAGATTTGGAGAAGTAAGAAGAGAAGAAGAATTCAGATTGGAAAAACAAAAGTCACTTTGTTCATTTAATTAAAGT
Organism: Fraxinus baroniana; assembly: GCA_903798355.1. Lineage (NCBI taxonomy): Eukaryota > Viridiplantae > Streptophyta > Magnoliopsida > Lamiales > Oleaceae > Fraxinus > Fraxinus baroniana. The sequence goes on along the minus strand of CAIGRO010156619.1, from coordinate 12,561 downwards.
GGAAATTACACATTTCCCTACTTTTGAAAATTCAAATTCTAAAATCAGATTTTATATATTAATTTTCAAAAATCAGATATTTGATATATAGATACATGTTTTTATATTCAATTAAATATTAATAATGATATTATAAAAATTAATTTATATACACACCATCCATCCACCTGCCCCACTCCACTCCGCCTTAAATCCCTAATTTTTGAGTGTCGGAATAACCTCCCCTCACCACCCTTCTCTCTTTCTCTCGGCGGCGTGGAAGGGGACATATCCGGCAACCGGTGACCTATTCATCCCTGACAACCGACGACGAAGGCAGATGCCGTTGAGAACGGAGATGCTGCATCCATCTTCTTCCTCTCCGAACTGAACTCACTTCTCGCATATCGCGCCACAGCTTCAATTTCTTCCACTATCGACACCGCGCAACTCTTATCCATCTCGTCATCGCCGCTGCAACTTTTATGGATCTGCTGCGAAGCCCATCCGTGACTTTCAAATCGCCGTTGCGACGGAGCTGCGTGGCAATCTGTTTATTAAACTAAAATCTGCAATCTGCCCTAGATCTCACACCCAAGCCCCAAATCTGTGGTTTCGTCGGCGCCTTTGCAATTACCTGGGATGTGAGCGTAGCTTCCTCTCTCCTCACGATGGCGAGGGCGAGGGCGTGTGAGGCCGCTTCTTCTTTGCTCAGCTCAGCTCTTTCGGCCGTGAGGTGTTGGTGGGGGGATTGATTTGTTTGTGGTGTTTGGGTGGTGCTGGTTGTGATGTTGGGTGGTGGAGGTTGTGATGCAGGTGGTCGTGGTGGTGATAGTGGTGACGTGGGTGGTTGTTGGAGCAGGATGTAGCGGTTATGTATGTGGTGATGGAGCTGTTGGGGTGATGGTGAGGTGGTGACGACGATGGTGGATCGACTGGGCAGTGTTGTGGCGGGGTCAACGACAGTTGTAGTACTTTTTGGTGTCTGTGACCTAGATATTGAACCGTGACTTTGAAATTGATAATTTGTAACTAAAAAAGAACATGTGACCAACAAATTTGAAAACACGTGACCTGTGACATATAATTTTTTTGATCCGTGACCAATAAAATAATTTATGACTTCGAAATAATTTGTGACCTACAAATTTTTTGATCTGTGATCGATAAAAAAATTGTGACCTATAAATTTTTTGAACTGTAACCATAACATAAGTTGTGATTTATAAAATTTGTGATTTGTGATCAAAGAAAAATATGTGACCTATCAATTTGATAGTTCATTGTAGCTAATTAACTTGTCGTTAAAGTCACAGATCTTTGTTACAAGTTTGAGTTCTCAAGTCACGGTCATGTTTTATAGGTGACAAATCAATATAAATGGATCACAAGTCAATATTAATAGGTCACATGTGTTTGTATCTTTGTTAAAGGTTTGGTGTCAGCCATCGCTCCATTTGCTTTGTTGTTAGATTTTCTCGAAGAGATGAAGCAACTAAATACTCGACAACTACTCTCTTCTCGAGCTTCTATCTTGAATATTTCAATTACCTTGCTGATTTTAGCACCTTGAACCTGACTGCAGTCCTTCATGGGAAATTTCTAATTCTCATACCATGTTTCAACAGTGGACAACGAGTTCTATTAGAAATTGGGGGCAAGTTAAATCCACGTCTACCGTACCATGTTTCTAATCATATTCCTCAGTTTATTTAACCACCATTTAACAAGCCACCAAAAGGCATCATTGTTTACAAGTCACTCTATTTCAAGAATTATGCAAGTTTCCATTCAATACCCACAAATTCCAAAAATTAAATAAAACAAAACAAATGAATTCCTCTAAAACCACAGGTTTAGAAGCTTACATTAAGTTTTATTTAACGGTCCTTTTTGCTTAGAAAAGTGATTTGAATTCCAGTTGCTACTCACATTGAAAACTGGGTTAGTGTTGGACCTTGATATGGTCCCTAATTCCACACCTGCTTAAACTAGAAAATGAAATCACGAACAAGAAAGGAAGGATAATTTAAAAAGAACCCAAAGTGTCCTCGGCCATACAAGAAGACTTTTAGATACAAAATACACCATATATCCTGGCCTCACCGATAAAACCTACCCACCAGGCCATAATTTGTAGTCATGTCACAACGTAAACTACCTCATCTTTCGCCATTTATACACCCCTCGAAATTGTATTGTCATCTTAAAACTGCACAGGCATCAGGAACATTTAACCTCCGAGCCTCAGCTTACTAGAATCTATGTATAAACTTAAAACTATACAATGAGCAGTTTTTAGAACAGGCGACAAATTTATTTGCAAATCCTCTAATGCATTCCTCTTAGATAGGGTATTAGCCAGAGTATAATGCCAAGTAGAAGGAAGCGAGGTAGCTCAAACTAGCCTCGGTTAGCTGTACAACTTTCTTTCCTACCGCATCTAAATGGAGAGAAGGGATTGAGCAGTTCTCCTTTCTGTAAAAAATTGAAATAATAAAATTATTGAGCAAGCTGTATATTGAAGATTCATAGCGCACTTGTGCATTGTTTGACAGGGAGGAATGAATGGAAGTGGGAGTATTTAAGATGACGAAGATAAAATCTTGTTCATTATTACTGTTGAGTCCTGTCCAATACTGCCTACAAGTACAACAAATGGTGATTACATAAAGTTATATTCAAACCTTTGAGATCTTTTCCACATCAACACATAGCAATTTTCATTCATTGTAAAGATACTTTTAGGCCATAAACCAACATGATTCATCCTTTCACAAGTGAGGAGAGATTCACAGTGCATTTGGATAAACTTCAAAAGCAATATTTACTTTCATGTAACCTCTTTTTTTCAGACATTTTTTGATATCTTACTTTCAAGTAAAAAAGTTACTGACTCTGAACGTTACCTTACCATCAAAATAAGTAACTTGCTTATTTCCAAGATATAACCAGTTAAACAAATCCTTTAGTTCAAGACTACTTGTTTCTTATAAGTAAAAACATTGGAACCTTAGCCAAACATCCTTAACAAGTACTCTTACTATGAGAATTTCCTTGGAAGCTCAAACATATGAATTCCTCTTGATGGGGAGAGGGGGGAGAGGGAATTCTGAAAACAGCTCAAGGTAATGGGGAAAAAAAGGAAGAAAAGAAAAGAAAAAACGAGCTTGTATGACACTGGCTTTCTTCCCGTAATCTTGAAAGGCAATCAAAATGGATGCACGTGTATAAAGTAAAGGTAAGAATATCATACCCCCAGCAGCAACAAGTTTCTCTACACGAGCTACGATGTGCTTCCCATAAGTGTATTTCTTTAATGCATTCAAATGAACTTTTATTCTAGACAGTATCAGTTCACGCTCTTGATCGCTACAAGTTTCAAGTACTTTCTGTACAACGTAATTCGCAAATTGATCTTTCATCATAGCCTGGAGCATAACAATTATAATTCGAAAATGTAAGTGTTATTTCATAGATAAAAAATTATAGGTTTTCAAGAAATTTAATAATTTGATAAACCCTACAGTGGCGAAAAGATGAAAAATACAAAATGACCCTCAGATCTTCCGAAATTTCTATGATTGAAATTTCTTTGTTGTCCTTCTCTGCCACCTAATTCCAAGCAATAATGCTATACCTTGCAAACTTGAGTACTCTTGCTTCATAGCATTGTGATACTTTTCTCATCACTATCATAGAAGACCATAAATCAATCGGACCAATGTTTTAAGAATGGCTTAATTGTAAACTGGGATGCAAGCCTCAACCAGAACCAGTTAAACAATTCCATGTAAAAAATTATATACCATATTGAAAATTCAGTATAAATTGAGGGCAAAAAATTGATGGAAGTTGAAAGATGCGCCACCTAGCTAACTCAGAAGCAAATGCGGAAACTCAAAGCCACAAGGCCCACAACATACCAGGATGTCATGAAGTGAAGAGATCACTATATGCAGTGTCAGTTCAGTATTACCAATACAGAATGTCAGAGAGCTTCTAACAAGAAAAAGGTCAGGGCAATAAAAGTCTTATTTAGCCTATGTTTGGCCTCCATTTTTTAAAAAATTCATTTTTTCAAATTTCATTTTCAATCACACATTTCCCTATAAACTAATTTTACACATAAATCGAAAACTTTTTCTTCCTTTTTTACTACATATTCTCCAACAAAACACTATTCTAAAATGCATTTTGGCCTAAAAAAATGAGGCCCAAACAAGGGCTTACTGCTGTCACTCCTTCACCAAGAGCAGGGGTTAAGTTTCTACCTTCATGAGAAAATATATTGTTTTATGAAACAATTATAATTAAAATAGCCAAATATCAAACCTGAAGAGGCTCATTTTCATCAGTTGATCCAAGCATCTCATTCACCAGGAGTTGCCGCTCATGGGGATCACAAAAAGCTAAACACTTCTCGACCACATTTGAAGCAAACTTTTGCTGGCTCATTTGAACTATCTTCCCAGCCAATTCCTGGATTATAGTGGATCTCTCGTGTGGCTTTCCATGCTCCAGCACGTGCTATATAATAAGAAAATGAACAACACTTATTGAAAGCTTTACCTGGACTGAACGAGAACCTATTTAATTTCATATTAACCTCTAATGTCAAACCATGATAGATCAATTAGAGTGCGTTTGGTTTGCTATTTTCAAATTTACAACACACTTAAAACTCATTTGGTATGGTATTTTTCGAAAAAATGTTTTCGAAAACAATGTTAACTTACAACCTAGAACTCAAAACTCATTTTTTATGTTTTGAGTTTCTTCAGTGAAAATGCTAAAAACACTTAAAACATGGAAAACGAGCATTTAAATAAAATTTTATTTAGATAAAATTCTAAAAAACAAAAATATAAATTCTAAAAAATAATAAATAAATAAATTGACAAATTCTAAAAAACTATAAAATTCCCAAAAATTAGAACTCTTAATAGTTATATGCATAAAAATTATAAAAAAATATAATTAAATGAACAGATGAAAATGAATAGTTAATTGAACGAGCATGTAAACAATCTTGGAGTAAATGTCATTTGAAGCAATGCAACAGTATTGATGATTTATTTATTCTTCATTTGAATCATATCCCGTGTATGTTTTTCTGTTTTAACCTTCCTCCACTTTCGGGGGAGGGTACAAGGGTGGAGACGGGTGTCACAATTTTGCATCAACCTTCTAGCAGATGAACGGCAAGAAGAAGACTAAGAAAATGTTGAGCATGCCAGTTCCGATAAATATTATAAGAGAAGAAAAATGATTATAAACAACTGTAGGATAACTGCTTTCTTCACGGAACAAGCTCGAGAGTTCATGCAATAAACCAAAAAAATAAGAATAAAGCACTGAAGAAGACGTGAGCAAACTCTATGTTGAAAATGTAACGAGCATGAAAAATCTATAAAACTTTAACCTTTACAAGACTTTTGATACAGCATATTCAACTTCAAATATTTCCACAAAACTCCGCAATAGCATGCAAAATGCTAACAATGTGTGAGAGGACCAAGGATAAATTAAATAACTTCAAAATACATAGCAAACCTGAATGACATAATTGCCATACTGATCCTGTGCCAACATGTTTACAGACACTAGAATCTCTTCCATCACTTTACACTGGGTTTTTACATCCTGACAGTGCTCCAACACTCTCTGTGGGAAGTAAAACATTATTATCGAATAAAAAAGATCAAAGTCAAAAATGTCAAAAAGTTAAAAGAGTATATTAGGATGTTATGTAACCTGTATCACACGACACCCATATGGATGAGTGGATAGAGTCACAACTTGGTCAATAAATGTCGAGACAATAAACTGGATACGCTCCTCTGGAATACATTCAATGCATTTCTGGATGACATGGTTACCATTTTGATCGCGCACACAACGCATGACATGTCCATCAAGCTCTTCCACCATTTTGATCTTCTGATCCACATCAACTACTTCAACAGCCTAAGTTTTCAAAGAGTTTATGAATTAGATATTTATAAAATCACAACTTCAGTTAACCTAGTAGTTTATTATAATAAAGTATACGATTCAAATAGCAAAAGGATCTATGAGAATATTAATTAGCTCCCTTGGAGAAATAACAGGCCACGAGGAGGAAGCATGATATAGTACAGCAAAAACGAAGATGCATACGATGTAAATCTGATGTTACCTTCTGTATCACCCGACAACCATACATTTGAAGGCTAAGTGTAAGTACATGCCCAAAAAGCTTGCTACATAATTCTCTCCTCTGGGCTGCCATTCCATGTTCAAAAAACTGGAAAGAAACAAAATTAGTACTAAAAGAAAAAAAAATGGAGTCTGAAAGCTCAGGGCTTATTTGTGCGTATAAATGTAGACGGTTGTGAATATCTACTAATAAAGGGAAGAAATGTAGGTACCTTCTGGATTACATAATTACCGAACACATCAGTCATCAGAGTAACAGCTTGAGGAAAAATTTCCTGGAAAACCATTTCCTTCTCCTCTGCTGTGGCCGTTTCAAGTTTTTGCTGTATGAACCGGCTTCCATACTGATCAGCACTGATAACAGATGTAAAGGTCACAAAATATATGGTTTCAGCAATCGTAAGTGAAAAGACCATTCTTGAGAAATATGTACCTAAATTCAACAACATGACCCGAAATCTCTGAAAGTTCAAAACATTTGGTTTTGTTGCTTTTAAACTCCTCCAGCAAAGAGGAAGCAAATCTATTCTCCAAGTTGTCCAAGTGCCAGGATCCCATCATACCCCCAGCTACATTTCCCACCCCACCAGTGAATCTCATGTTGAAATCTCCATGCCGCATAGGACTACTAGGTCCTACAGGAGAGTTTGGAATAACAGGGGGACTTCCCGGATACGACAACCCAATGCCAAATGCAGGATTGCCATAGTAACCATAAGGACTAGAACCACTGGTCTTTCCAACCAATGGAACACCATATTGCGATTTCTGTGGGGATAATAGGGTGCCAAGATAAGCTTTCTGAAGCAAGTCCATGTATGAATTACCCATGTAGCTTCTATCTGCAGCAGGGTCACTAAGAGCTGCAGCATACTCAGCTGTCCTCAAGTATTGAAGATACACTGGATCAACAAAAGGTGTCTGCAGCACGCTACCACCAATCTGATTTCCCATTCCGCCGATGTTCTCTTCAGAGGCAGCAGTGCCTAGATTTGGTCCCCCCATCATCCTTGAGTGCATCCCAGGTAAAGCAATAGCAGATGCAGCAGCAGCAGCATTCTCAAATAGAGGTGGCAGATTAGAGTTGCCAAATTGGCTTGCTATTGGACTCATGGGATAGCCACTCAAACCATAACTTGAATATGAGAAATTTGGACTATCCAAATGCTGATATTGAGGGGCTAGGCTGCCCCCACCATTAACAGCTGAAGTAGTAGACCCTTTCAGGTACAAATTATTAGAAGAAATACCAGCTCTGTATAGCTCAGCTCGGAGGGAGGAGTTGCTGATATCCAACTCACCACCATCACTCAAACCACGGTCAGAAGGCATCATTTTCGTTGACTGAGGTACAGAAGCCATATTGAACTGCCCAATTTCAGATTTCTTTGTAAATGAATGCTGCTTCATGTTATTCTGCCCGCCCGGAAGACTGAAGGGGTAATTTTTATGGTCATCGAAATCTTGTTCAATCCTAGAAGGCAAATAATTGTCCTCATCTAGCACACCATTTGAAAGGTTCATGGCTGACAAAGCAGCTACCAGATCTACAGACCCATTTGTTTGGGAAGATATAACATCATACGAATTGGGACTGTTAATGCTTCTCTTTTCCGAAATGCCTGCCCTACCTCCTCCAATAGGGGTAAAGCAGGGGCTAGGAGCCCTTGCAATGTGCTGTGGATCAGGAGTGGAGCTTCTAGACAAGGAAGCACCCAAAGCAGCAGCATAAGAATATGATGTAGGTGGTCCGACATGTTGAACAGCAGATGAGCTCTGAATATTCGAAGTAGAGCGCAGCGGGTCTGAAGCTGTCAAATCTTGACGGATATGAGCCAGCTCATATTCTGCTGAAGCTATGGTATCAGCATTCTCATCAAAAGCATTACAGCTAGCGGGCCGTGAAGGGTGTCCAGATACAGGAGTTGCACGGTTAAAGTCATCCTGTACAGATATCAAGAACTGAGATGCACAAAGAATGCCATGAAAGAAATGATGCATTCATCTTTGGGGAAGGAGGAGGTTAAAACAAAATACCAAAACTGAGACTTTCCAAGACTATGACACGATTTGAAGGAAAAGCAAAACATCGTACACAAAATTACATTAACGCCGAGAAATAATGTAATGGGTACTATTTTATGTTTTTTAAACTCACTAGGAGTCTACTGAAGAGATAATTTAGATCACAAAAAGAACATGATAATTAAAAATGAAAAGCACATAAATGACTCCTTGAATTTCTTTCCAGATATATGAGGCCAGAAGACAAAACTGCTGAATCATTAACTGAGTTCCGAAAAAGATCCTATGATGTATCGCATGCAAGTCTTAGGTAGATTACATCAAATTGTCTCAATGATGTAAGTTTCAAAGTTAAAGCTTAGATTTGGGTTGATGGGGTCGGAAATAGATCACAAAGAAGTACCCAAGGGTAATAACGTGACACATTTATCATAAGTAAAAAAAGGAAGTAGATTAATTATAAAAAAATGCACATTATATTATAGAACGCAACCAATAACAGAATGCTAAAGCAATAATATTTTCAAGAAACAGCACCACAATATTCTTTGCTAGTGTGTCTATTAATGAATAAAAATTGCTAGCTTTTCATTAAAATAATGCGAAAATAAATGAAGAAACAGAAAACCCATTATGAATGTATCTCTTTGATATAGGAAGAAGGCAGACTGAGAACTATAATTCAAAATTTGTAATCAGGACCATGTTTTAACTACAGAGACTCACTTCAACCAATTAACTGAACTACTAGATAGATTTTGCAATTAATTTGTAGTTAACCCAAGTTGAAATTTTGAAAAGAAAAAAAAAATTATAAGTCTCCTAGAGGCAAAATAGCAGAAAGTGCAAAAGGGCGGAGGACACAACTAGAAGCCAGGCATTTTAAGTAGAGCTCTTCCCATTGAAGAAGTATTTTCAAGTAATCGATGTGCAATGAGCTATCAAAAAGAATAATGGTTGAAATTAAAAGAAGTTTCACCTTTCAGTGTGAAATGAAGGTTGAAGTAAACCCCAGTATGACCGTTATGAAATGACATCAATCATTAGATACCAAAATTGTCCTGTCTTCTCTTCTTATTTCATCACTCGCAATAGATCCCCAATGGACACATAATTTTTTTTATATATTCATGTTCAACTAGCATTCATCTTGTCACATCTTGTCAACAAGCATTGCCAAAATTAAGACTAATGAAAATGTTCCTGTCACTTAGAAATTGAAAGTGGGAGAAAATAAGATGAGTGTATGCAAATCTAAGAAAAATCATTAACATACCAAGACTGTTTTCAACAGAAAAAACAGATAGACTATGAACCAGCACCTAACTGGGAAGATGCAAATGATCAGATTCGCAAAGAAAAGTAGAGTATCTCAGAAACTGGCTGAGAAATGAGTTCAAAGTGGATACCAGTCAGATATGACTGGGTATGCCAATAGAATAATCACGCTTAAGCCCATAGGTAAGATATAAGTTAATAGCAAAGTAAAAAATTGCAAGATCCAGAGATGCCAATAGAATAATCATGCTTAAGCCCATAGGTAAGATATAAGTTAATAGCAAAGTAAAAAAATTGCAAGATCCAGAGCTTTACTTAGCAACAAAGAGAAGACGCCTTTACTACCCTACAACTGTAACTTGTTTGGCAAAGAGTACGGCATACCTCTTGAACCCACTCAGCAGGGGACTCACCTAAATTTAACACCTCATATAATACAACAAAAAACTACTTCAAAATTATTAAAATAAAGCATAAATTCATAACCAAAGGAACTATTTGAGAAATTGAGTCTAAGCATGAAACGCAGTCCATGAAGTTCACTCACAACAAATTATCCAATCCATGGACAAAAACTAAAAATTGATAGACAAGTAACATTTTCATGATTAACTATAACACATGCACAGAAAAAGGTAACATCAAATTTAACAATAATCTTCAAGTACATGCATGAAACAGATAATTTCTCAATATGTACATGGACTTCAATATTCATATAAAAAAATGGCAAACAATGCCAAAGATCATCACATATCCCTGTACAAAAAATTAGATAATCTGGAACTGTAATGTAGAAAAGGTAAATGGTCTTAAAAATCAACACAGTGTTTCAGTCTCAAAAAAGGTAGAAAAACTCCCAAGTAAATGGTTTAACAAAACCTACGTAATAGACACAAATTTATGCAAGTATTCACCTGAAATATTTCAGCCAGGCTCTTCTGTTTGCCACCTAGTCCTAATCCAGGCAAACCAATCAGCCCATCACCACCCCAATCCACAGTACCCTTAGCTTTATCCATCTCATTCTCACTCTCTGACTTCTTAGAATTGAACCCCGGTGGCATTGTAAACTGCAATCTCCCGCCGCCGCCGCCACTACTATCACTCCTATTAACCTTCCTTCTATCCCCAATTGCAGAACCCCCTTCTTGCAACCTCTGAGCAGACCGCCAATCCTCCTTGGATAACAGAGGTGGAGGCAGCCTTGGGTTCATATTGGCATTTGAGTAATAGTAAGATGAATATGCCGGATCGGACCTAAGTTCCTCATCTGTCATGGACCCATTACCGCTCTTATTCCTAGCAATTTCAGGGAAGGCTATTCCACCACTGCTGCCACCACTAACATCACCGCGTTTATACAAACCACCAATTGCCTTCAAGGAACCCTCGACGGTAGGGGGAGCTGATCCACTCCTATACATATTCAGTTCCTTTTCACGTTCATCAGCATCTTGGTGCCGCTGTTCAAGAAGCAAGAAACCAATCTCCTTCTCCAACTCATCTCCAAAGGAATTTTCATTGTTTAGCATTGGTCTCCTCTCAAATTCAGGTAACATTTCTTCCACTATACCAAAATCCTCCTTCCACAAAGAAAATTTTAAACTAATCCCACCAAAACTCACAAACCCTAAATGCCTTAGAGAGCTCTCAAGAATACTTCTTTTATTCTAAACACTAAAACCTAAAAAAACCCGTATGTACAACCTGAAAATCAAAGCTTTGAGCACATAAAAAACCATTCTTTGACAATCAAGCTTCAAGAAATTCCATTTTGTTATGATAAAACCAACAAAACGCCATGATTAAACCCTAAACTTTTACTTCCTTACAGTATAAATTAAAAGAACTAAAATTTATTTCTTGGCAAAAGGGCCTTCTTTAATCACATTGAATTTCAAGAAAATAGCAAAGGGGGTGTATTCTGATTATATTATAAAATATAAGATGTAGAGCCGAGCAGTTGGGCGAGGTCTCAGTTTATAAAGGAGAGTGACGAGAGAGGAGCTTATATGTGTTATAAATATTATATATGTATATATATATATATATATATATATATATATATATATATACACACACGAGAGATCAACCCGGCGGCGAATTGCTCTTCCGAAGAACCCTAAGGGTTTGTTTTTCAACTATAATTTCACTTATTTTTGGACCATGTTTGGTTTTACCTTTTATACTCTCTCTCACTATCACTCTTGAATCGGTCTAGAGAAGTTTAAAAATAAGTCTATTTTGAATTTTTTTTCTTTTTTACTTTTAAGCTACTCTGCAAGATAAATAAATTTCTTGCCAAATCTATCCATTGATGAATATCAGATATTTGTTCAAGGAAATCAAGAAAGTGAAACAAGAAAAAGGTGAAAGAACCTCAAGTGTAGATATGTTGAGACAGAGAAGGGAGGAGAGAAAATGATGTATGTTATCGTACGTATACTATTGTGTTCCAAAAAGAAGAACGTGTAATTAACTCTTTAGATTTGGGGCAGAAATCAAAACTCCCTTTCTTGTTAGGGTAGTGCTAGACGTACGAAAAAGTCACCAGATGACTAATTCTTTTTATAAAATGACTATATTGTCCTTAATGAAATATGTTACGGGAAATGTCGTGTATCTTTTAGTTGTTAGTTTGTTCAGAGTTATATCTTACAATTCTTCCGTTTAGGTCGTAGGTTCTTAGAACTGACCCTAGGAATCTTAGTTCAGTATCTTCTTCTAGGCAAATCAAGTATTGTTGTTACTCGTATTGATGATATCTTATAGTTTTTACGATCTTTTCCCACTTTTCTGGTTTATTTTTTCTTCTAAGTTCTTCAAAAAGTATTCTAACTTCTCTGGATCTTAGTTCACTGGTATTGTCTTGAATTCTTCTAAATCTTTCAATATTTTCTCTTTCATCGTGATTCATTAGATTAATTAGGGCCACTATTTGTATGATAACTTTTTCAACCTTTCAATTTGTTCTAAATATTCTCTATATTTTGATAATTTTTCAAAAGCTCTAGGTTGATCTTTTTTAGTTAGATATCCAAGAACAGTTCTTTCTGAAACTTCTTCTATATTTTC
>CAIGRO010156617.1:0-13857 GCA_903798355.1 Fraxinus baroniana | reverse complement strand
CCCCTGTTTGAGCCAAATTATTGTAGAATGAGAATGAAAAATATAATCGTTATTGGGGCCCACACAAGAGATAGAAAATTTGAATTTAAATGTTGATGTGATGGATAACGGTCATATTTTTCATTTTAATGAGAAAATAATTTGGCTCAAAATGGGCCTTAGCGATGAAAACATAGACCAACTTATAGAGGATTGAACTACTCCTTTTAATAAGGTTGACCTTTTAAGATGGAATCTCAAAACTTAACATGGTATTAAAGTCCATTAAATTCCAACGAGCAATTCGATCCGATTAAATCTCAAAAAAATTGAGCACACAAATTTCAAGATTGACATGTTCAAACAAGCCACCATTTTAAAGGGGCATGTTAAGGGATAAAATCTCATATCGAATAAAGATGAAAATATAGAATAAAAATGTAACTCAATTTCTAATTCAGAATCCCTTACCTCGATCTCGTAAAGTCCAATCAATTATGAGGTATGATTAAGTTTATTTGATTGATCTTATTTTAGAACAAAAGACGTCTAGCGTAAGAGATCGAAGCTCACGTTTAACAAAACAGTTAAGAACTATAATGTAATTGTAATGAAAAGAAGTAACGAGTCTTACGAAATATGTAGATAATAATTTAAGTATAATATGAATGTATGGTTAAAACTAATATTTGGCATTTACTTTTAATTATAAGAAGATTCTAATAAAACCCGAACAAACAAAGTAATCGGTACTTTTTACACGATTAGTTTCTTGATTCAAAAATTTTGTAGGCCACTACCAAAATTAAAAATCATCTTAAAAATTTAAATATTTTTTCTACAAAATAATGTTCCAAAAATTATTTTTAGTGAAGTACTAACTAGATTTATGTTCTCTAAACAATTGCTTTCGAGGCTAAAAAATTACTTTTTTATTTATTTGAATAATTTCTTGAAAGCATTAGATGAACTTTTAAAGAAAACTGACTCGATTTAATTTTCTCGTACAAAAAGTAAAATCAATGTGTGTGTAGCAAATTTATGAAAGAAAAGTGGATCCTAATACAGTATGTTGTAAATTTATTAGAGCTAAAGCCCAGTTAATTCGTTTTTTATTTGTTTCATCTCGTGCTCGTGCTCGTGCTCGTGCTCGTGCTCGAGCTAGAATGCTGTAGAAGACAACATGTGGGAAACCCAACATTTTAGTCGGTAACAATTACCTACTTTAGGAGATGTTGGGTGTACATAAATTGAACCCGTGACACACATTCACTAAATACATACTTGGGGAGGTGCATCTCCTGCCAACTCATGTTGTAACTTTGTGAAAAAATAATTTGTTAATTTTGAAAAAATATATATATATATATATTTCAGTTTCTGTATTATCTTGTCTATGATTGGAATTTTTCGGTTCATTTTCTGCCATAAAAATAGTCACACAGTCACATGTTATGTACAAGAATAGGGACAAATTTGGTGGGACAACCTCACATGAATTCACAAAGTAACAATTTCTTTAAAAATGAGGTACTAGAATCGGAAATATTTTATAGTACGTGAAGATCAACGTGTAATCATAAAAAATCTACCAAAAAAAAATATAATCTTCGCCGTAAATTTAAAGACGTTTTAAGTCATGAGATTGTTGCGATTTTGGTAGGAGATGAATTAGATGAAAGATGAATAATGATATTCACAATGAAGACTACCGATAGTTGTGTTACGTAACATATACATGCCAATTTTTTATTTGATATATTTGATATATAAGATAATAAAAAAATTACCATATTAATGTATCAAATGACGGACTCTCATATATATGTCATATTGGACGACTATCAGTAGTTTTCACTATTGATATCATTACTCAAAATTATAAGATCAAAGCATAGCTTAAATGGTAAGAACGAACACAAGAAAAATTAGATTTTTTTAACCTTTTAGATTCAACAAAAAAATCCAACAAATAAAAATATAGAATAAACATTAAAATGACCTCCATGGAATTGAAATGCCTATTATTGGTCGTTTAACATAATTTAAGAATAATTGAGAATTTACTTGATATGAAGAACTATATTAGTTTTCTCAACGTTTGAATTAATATAAATATATTTGTTAGATAATTTATTGACAGTACACCCGACTTACATAAGTCGTGAATTTTTTAAAGTGGCGTGGTACATTGTGATGGTGATATGAAGTAATAGCTATTTTTTTACAAAAGAAATCGACCTCGACTAGTCTAATTAATTTTTTGCAAGAACGAGATTGTGTACTATCGAAAGAATTTCGACGACAACATAGCTATAACATGTTTGGCTATGCATAAATAACTTATAAATGGTTTATAAATTAGTTAAACAGATGCTTAATCAAAACATCCACTCAAAAATATGTAATTTTCAAATGTGTTGTAGGTCACAAAGCAAATCAAGTAATTATGACTTCCAATAGACAAAAAGTGTAACTATAAAGGTCACGAAATATTTCTGCTATATGAAAAAGTTCAAATTGATATTCTTCTTGTCAAAAGGTGCCACAAAGGAATTAAAAAGGCATGAATATATGCATGCAAATTATAATCTCAAAATATAAATTCCACATAAAATATATGGTAAAGAATCTTTGTCTATCAATCAATGGATTTGCCTTAATCAATTAGCATCAATTATATAACTAATTAATTTTCCCATAACCCCACAAACAAACCTAATTCAACTTCACTAATGAGACTCCGATGCCGTTAGCTCGTTGATTGATATGCAAGGTTGAAGATGACTCAACGATACAATCAACGCGTTTGTATTTTATTTTCTTCCTCAACAATGTTTGGGGTCCGTTTGATAAGTAAAGGTGGAAAAGAATTTCAATTCCATATTAGTTGGAAAATGAAAACTCACCAAATTCACAGGAATTCGTTTTCCATTAAAAAAAACTGCAGTTTAAAGTGGTTGTACCTTGGAATTCGATTTCCATTTCTACGTTGCAATCAAATAGTCAAAATGGAATTCGTTTTCTTTGAACGTGACATTTTCCATGGAATTTGAGACAATCAAACATGGCCTTAGTGTTATCGAATTCACCCTCCAAATATGCACTACATTTCTTAATTCTTTTTAATATTTTGTTTTACAATAAGTATAAAAAGGATAGTATATTATGTCAAGAAATTAATCTTACATTTGTTCCAAAGAATTTAATTTGAAATTGGAGCTACAAACTATATATTTGAAGAATGTTTTTGGATCATCTTCTCATATTTCCAAGTTTCAAAACTTAGTTGTCTAAATCTATCAAGCCCCGTTGATCATTATCGAGTTCTTACTTTATGTGTCTACCTCTTTTACTTTTTCTTTTACGTCCCATGTTAAAAGTTGAGAAAATTCAATGTCCACTGAATCAACATGAAAAGTGTCGCTTTCTTTGTAGTCTTTTTATGCAACTATTTCTTTTGCAAAGTCGTTAACTTCGCAAATTTGTCACACACTACATGAGAAAGGTGATCACTTCTAGATGAAGTTCTCTTCGCATCAATTTTCTACTAAAGTCAAGTGCAAAAACGAGAAATAAAGTACACATACAACTAGTGTGCTCCATATTCAAAAGGAAAGAAAAATGTTGAATTGATTTAAACTCTGATAGTGTATTAATATATGTTTTCCAAATTTTCTTTCTTTCTTTCTTTGTCTGTGTACCTACACAAAAACTCACGAATTAATTTATTTATTTTTTCTCATTTTTGACAAGAAATAGAAATCTTTCTTTAAATATAGAGGCAAGTAATTTAGAATTGTGAAAGATTGAACCAAAGAAAAATAGACTTTTTATTTAACAAAATTTCATAAAATGAATGAAGTTGTTAAAGAATTTGGGAAGTGCCACTAGAAATTGTTAGATAATATAGTAGTATAATTTAATGAAATCATCAAGGCTTCTCCTACTGTCTTCCATTTTCGGTCCTTTGTCTGGTTCAGCCCCAATAAATAAAAACACACAATGAAGAGAACCCTAACTATCTCCACTTCACTCTTCCACTCAACTACCCATAAAATTTAGCAAAGAAAAACAACAGAAAAAAACTATTTTTCCACTTCTCTTAGTACCCATTAAGAATACTGATACTATCAAGAAAATTTAAATGTAGCTAGCTGATCAGCTTCATTTCTTGATTTATCGGTGGTAAAGAGTAAAAAAATAAAAATAAAAATAAAAATAAAAATAAAAAATAGTAGCAGCTTCGAGTTTTGTAAAAAGTGGGGTTTTGCCATTAGCATTTCGGGTTCTTTTCTTGAATAAATGTGAGTAAAGATTTTAGCTTTTTTTTTGTTCAAATAATTTGATGGGATCTTATTTTATATTTTCTTTTACTGTATATGTTGTTCTTATTCTTTGCTTGTTTCTTCAGCATTATGTATATATAGTACACATAAAATATTTATGTAGTAATATATGTATATGTGTATAATATTTGTTACTAATTTGTCATTCCTTTTTTCGAAGAGTATTCACATGGAGCAGATGAAGTAAGCGAAAGTAAAGAAAAAGAAATCAGAAACAGAGATAGAGAAAAAGAAACAAACTTCAAGTTCAGGTATTGGATCACCCATTAGTTATTTTCCAAAAAAAATAATATTTTACACACACAGGTGTGTTCACATGTATATATAACTTATATAAGGGTGTAAGTGTACAGAGTTTTTACGCTTTTATTTGATTAATTTGAAGAAGAAATCTTAGCTTTTGCAGCTGAATGTCATCTATGCTTCCTTATGCTGATTGAACTGGAGTATATAGTTAATTGGCCAAGATTCTGGTTTGCTAACTTTGATAGTTTTTTATTATTTTATTATTTTTTCTGAATGAACAGATTTGGAACTGTGGGGCGTGAGGAGTTGGGAGAGGATTGGCTAAAATGAAGAACATTTGTTCTTTTCTTATTGTAATCCTATTGAGTCTTTTTGTCCTTGGGAAAGCAGAAATATACATTGCGACAGTTGAAGGCGAGCCTGTGATAAGTTATAAAGGTGGTGTTGATGGTTTTCTAGCCACTGCCGTGGAATCTGATTCTGATGAGAAAATTGATGTCACCAGGTATTTTAATATTTATTTAAACCTGACTATATATTTATAGAATTGCTATGAGTTTGTGGTTGATGCCTTTTCTCGTTCAAGTTGTCTTATGGTAATTCTACATGTGCCGGCTTGATTTTATATTTAGATCAATGGTTGCTTCATTTGTTCACTGTTAGTTAAATTTTTTTATTTGAATTAGTGGTTTGGTGGAACTTGATTGTCAAAGAAAAGCTCAGAGTATGAGAAAACAGGACTTCTAGTGGTGATATCATCAACATGTCTGTCTTTCATTTAACTTTCTCAGGCTAAGCATCATAAGAAGTTGTTTGACCTTAGTTTTAATTTTGTGTTAAGCAATGCTTATTAGTTATTTCTTTATCAATAAAATATTTTGAGACAATGTTGTAAAGGAAAAAATAAGGCTGATAAATTAGGTTCGTGCAAATTCCATTGAAATTGTGATTTAGTTTATTACTACATAAACATAATGTGTGGTAAAATTGCCTCAATATATTGTATGATATATATCCCCATTTTGGTCTAGAGAAGATTTTATATCGCTTTTGCTTTCAGTTTCTTGGTGAGATATTCTGTTTTAATAAGCCCTGTTTCCTATTGACCTTTTATTGGTTTTTGGTGGTCAGTGAATTTCAAGTTTCAACTAAATGCATCATTGTGAAATTGGCACCAAAAATGTACCAGGAATGCACTGTATGATGCGTGTTGCATGCTGTGACAAGTGACAACAGAAGAGTTCTGTCAAAATAATTTGCTTCATAACCAAACAGCCTAGTCAGATGTTTCTGAATTGGCAACATAGTATAAATAGTATACACCATAAGAATTATGTAAATGCAAATTTGTTCTTTGAAATGATTTTCCCTTTGCGAGAAAGAAATGGTCGAAGCCTTGATATTTCATGTTGCTATATGTATGCAAGTACAGAAATGCACGTCTGTTCAAGTTTGTCTGGAAGGAAATAGAAGATGAACCATGCTATTGAAGTGCAACAATAAAATTTTATGCAAAACAACCTTATGGCTTCACTTTCATGTCCTCTATATATTAAGCCAACCCTTTCCAAATTATGCGGATTTTGAATTGCTATTAGTTCATATCGTCGGCCTTTGGATTCCTGGTCGTATTCATTTCAGAGCAGAACCTATTACCTGTCTTTACGAGTACATGTTGTATACTACATGTTTAGGCTTTCCTTGCTTTTTGTTGTTATTATTGCCGCTTTTTAATGTGTCCCTTTTTCTATGACCTGAGGTTGATTGAGATCTATTTATCTGATTTTGTGTTCTCCCCTTTTTGCCCCTGCTACAGTGAATTGGTAACATCTTATGCACACCATCTAGAGAAGAAACATGATATGCTTCTTGGAATGTTGTTTGAGCATGGGACCTACACGAAACTCTATAGCTACCGTCATCTTATCAATGGCTTTGCAGTTCACATTTCTCCTGAGCAGGTGATCTGCTATCTTTTATTGTGACCTTCAACACTTTTCTGCTTGTATTACTTACACAATCAATATATTAGTAGGCAGAAATACTTAGACGAGCACCTGGTGTGAAGTCTGTTGAGAGAGATTGGAAGGTGAGGAAACTGACAACCCACACACCCCAGTTTTTGGGGCTTCCAACTGGAGTATGGCCAACAGGAGGTGGCTTTGACAGAGCTGGAGAAGATATTGTGATAGGATTTGTGGATTCCGGTATTTATCCTCATCATCCAAGCTTTTCAAGTCACAACACTGAGCCCTATGGACCTGTTCCAAAATACAGAGGAAAATGTGAAGTTGATCCAAACACCAAGAAGGACTACTGTAACGGGAAGATTATTGGAGCTCAACATTTTGCCGAAGCTGCTAAAAAGGCTGGCGCATTTAATGCCGAAATTGATTTTGATTCTCCCCTTGATGGTGATGGACATGGAAGGTTTGAGTTAATTGTTTTTATAATGAAATCTCCTCAAATTATTGTGCTCCTTTATTCTTAAGTGTCCTCAACACCCCCTTGAGAAGGCAGCTGTGATGAGCAATTTATTTGATGCTTGAATTCATATCGTGCCACTTTGTTGCATCGAGTTCTAATTATCGCCATATTTCTTCATTCTCCTTGTACCTTTTCAATCCAACAGCCTGCAACCTACCCCTGTTTTCTTAAAATTCTCATTCTTGTTTTGTGCAAATTTATACTTGATTTTTGCAAACTGTGTATACCTTTATGGACAATTTGTTATATGTGCGTATGCATACATGTCTTTGCTTCTGGTTGTAACTTTATATCTCTTCAATTATCTGTCCATCTATCTTCCTGATATGGTATCATGTGTTAGCATGCATGTGCTTACTGATATCCCTCCATGCTTCTTGGTTTTCCTTTTATACATCATTTCAATCGACATTGAAATCTATTTACTAATTTTGTGAGAGTTTTATTCCTTGAGTGTAATTCATGCATCTGTCCAACGAAGATCCTGTCCTTGACTCTTTTCACGACTCACGTAAACCCTGAAAACTTGTCAACCAAAAAACAAGAAGCTGATCTTTTACTGAATATATCCTTTTGAGAAGAGTCTGACAGGGTGTGCAGGTATAGAATATGTTTTTTTGGACAATATTTTAGAAAATATGTTCTCTCATCTCTTACTTTTCCCTAACCTGATCTGTACAGTTCAGTTTAATTGCTGTCTCAATGTCTTGATTTCTGTTGTGAATGTAAGTTCACGGAGTACTCAGTGCTTCGTAGACAATATTTATTAGAAGAAATAAAAAGAAGAAAGGCTTCATAAACATTATTTTGAAAGGGATTGAAAAAAAAATATAAAAATGAAGACAGCATTTCAGATTTTTATTTTTATTTTTTTTATCTTGTAGTTTCTGTTCCAGTTCAATCTTATTTTTTACTATAGGTTTCTTAATGTAATTGTTGTTTTTCCTGGAACTTATCTCAGCAATATTTTTTACCAGCCACACAGCGGCTATTGCAGCTGGAAATAATGGAATTCCAGTAAGAATGCATGGATTTGAATTTGGAAGAGCAAGTGGGATGGCACCTCGTGCTAGGCAAGTTGTTGACGGCATTCACTCACGATGTTGTTACAGCTTGTTTTGTCAATGACAGATATTCTTCCAACGGTTAAAATGTTCATATTTGTTCAGGATTGCTGTCTACAAGGCCCTCTACAGATTATTTGGTGGTTTTGTTGCAGATGTAGTTGCTGCCATTGATCAGGTATTTTGATATGTGAAAACACGGTCATGTAAATATTGGAGGAGATGATGATTTTACCGACCTTGCTGTTTTTCTGCTGAGATTGCATATGGTTTCTTACTGAGACAGCTTACATGAATTATTTTTCTGTTTTACTTGAATACTTTCTTTTCCCCCTAAATTCCCCCCCTGTGTTCTTTTCTTTACTTTTTCCTGGGTGGCAGGGGGTGGAGTGGGGTGCGGAGGTTGTCTCGTGTGTTTTTGCTTTAGCCCTTTCAAAACCCTGTTGAACCTTTACATGTCAAGTCTTGATAATGTCGATTGAGGCTCACCAGGTAATTAAACCTGGATTGCACAGTGTAAGGGATGGGCATGAATCTGAAGAATCTCTAGCAAGATATTATTATTTGCATTTGCATAGAATGGCACCGTGGTGATGATTGGGGGTGGCACCGTGGTGATGATTGGGGGAGGGGGAGAGAGAGAGAGAGAGAGAGCTATTTAACAAAAATGTCCTTTTCAATGTCTAATATTGCTTACAGGTTGGACTATGAAAAGTTTCACCTTCTATACTTTTGATGAAAACAAATGAATTTTTTTGAAGTGATCACGGTAAATTTATGAGAAACATGCAAAAATTTTCGGATCAGACTGAAAGGTGCACATCGTTATGTCTATGCATCATAACAACTCTCACTTTGTTCCTGGAGTTTCAGATTCATCAAATAACTGGGGACTATAAAATTTACAGCCCTAAGATGCTGAGCAGGAGACCTATGGTTGAATTGGCATACAGATAACAACTTTTTCCAAAATTCTTAATTAAATAAGCTTCTAAATCCCAATTACAGAAGTAATAATAAGTTAAACGGATTTGAAGTACACACAAGAAATACACAGATTTATAATGGGTTTCCCTCAACGTGAGAGTTGTGTCCACTTGTTGACAGCCTACAAGTTTTCATTATGAAGATCACGATGGTGATCCCATGCTTAGAAAATGACCACCTAAAAAGTCCTTTATATATGTAGGAATAGTAGATCGACCTAATTCATGTATAGAGAGTGATGGAGCCAGACTTTTTTCATTGTGGGGTCCAAAAATAAGTAGTATTTTTTTTTTTGAAGCAACATAATGCTAATAGTGGATTGAGACTTGAGAGATGAGAAGAGAGATGGTCTCGTGGATAAATATTTGTGTCACGAGCATCGATGAGTTGAGCAATGACAAACGTTAGATTTTGATGAAATTGACATCTAGATATGAGGGTCGAATGCGAAACGTATAATTATTTAAAATTTGGGCTTTTAAGGAAAACAGCCGTGCATAATGCTCAATAAAATTTTATTTTTTGGAGAAAAAAACAGAAATTTTCAAGTTTTGTGGGGTCAATGGACCATGTGGCTACAGTCTGTATAGAGCATGGAAATAAGATGACTACACTATGATTAGATTTCACACTGTTCAGTGTCCAACATTAGCAACACATTTTGTGTCAGTTAAATAATGATAAGAGACATCATGTACATAAATGTTTTCCAAATAAACTTGATAATAATCATATTAGGGAAATCTATTTTGTATGTATATATTATCAATGCTCTGAAACACAGTTGTTATTTTTGACAGGCTGTTCATGATGGTGTGGACATTCTGAATCTCTCAGTGGGGCCAAACAGTCCTCCAGCAATGACAAAGATAACATTCTTAAACCCTTTCGACGCTACACTTCTTTCAGCTGTCAAAGCTGGAGTTTTTGTTGCACAGGCAGCCGGAAATGGTGGTCCTTTTCCCAAAACCTTATTGTCTTATAGTCCGTGGATAGCATCTGTAGGTGCCGCAGTTGATGATCGGAGATACAAGAACCATCTGACCTTGGGAAATGGGAAAATCTTAGCTGGACTTGGTTTGTCTCGTAAGTTTTATGCAGCTCATCTCAAGCCATCTGAATTCTTAACCAGCCTTAGGGACACTGCTTGCTCTGTCAAATTTGTTTCATATTTTTCTGTCTGAGGAATAAATATTGGTATTGAAGTTAGAAATGTTACGCTCTTAGTTCTTTTATTTTCTTAAAGCAATCTTGAATGCTGTTTTTTACAATCTTTGATGGATAAATTTCACATTAACTCGCGTAAGATGACTTGCCTCGGTCACAATGGTTTACATGTTACCCTCTTTATTCATGTGGTTATTAGAGTTATCTATTGATGCGATGCTTACTAGATGAATTTGTGGACTGAAAATGCTGCAATTTAACGATGTGAGATGGGCTTCAAACATACATGATCAGAGATTTGCTGATTGTGTTAGGAATTACTTACTTCACTAATTTCATTAGGAGGCACATGATGTAATCATTTATTTTCTCAATAGAGTTTATATCTTCACAATACCGATTGCCTCTCAATTTGTCTAGTAGAATTCTCAGAGTTTTGCTTAATACATTCCCTGCTTTTCTTAAACTCGTGTGTTATTTATGTCTTCCACTCTTCCTGCAGCTGCAACACATGCAAATCAAACATTTACCTTGGTAGCAGCTAATGACG
This sequence comes from Fraxinus baroniana, assembly GCA_903798355.1. NCBI lineage: Eukaryota > Viridiplantae > Streptophyta > Magnoliopsida > Lamiales > Oleaceae > Fraxinus > Fraxinus baroniana. Next base: position 3,028 of record CAIGRO010156617.1, on the reverse strand, counting down.
TGATGCTGGATTCTTCAGTTGCAAGGTACAGTCCTGGTGACTGCCAAAAGCCGGAAGTTTTGAACAAGAATTTGGTGGAAGGGAACATTCTCCTCTGTGGCTATTCCTTTAATTTTGTCATTGGTACTGCTTCAATAAAAAAAGTCTCACAAACTGCAAAGAGTCTCGGCGCAATTGGTTTCGTTCTAGCAGTGGAAAATGCTTCACCAGGAACAAAATTTGATCCTGTTCCTGTTGGGATTCCTGGAATCCTCATTTCAGATGTTAGCAAGTCCATGGTAAATATTATGCTTCTCTTCTGCTATTTAGAGCATGTTTGGCCAAGTTTCAACAATATACTTATAAGTGAATAAATTTTAAACTATGGGAAGAAGGGCACTTCCAGGTTTTGGACGTTCTATATAATTAGCCGATATTCCTTTTGTTCTCAACCATTTGTTGCTTGTGTTACTGTTGGCTGCCTAAAATGTGCTCCTGAAATATTTCGAAAATGAATTGTGGAATGACTTTGAAAGGGAGTTGTTAGTTTCTTTTCTTGACGTTTGTCTTGTCTCTGTTGCAAGTCGTTTCCACTACATTGTGCATTGTTTGGGGTCTATTTCACTTCAATAAGTTGCTTCCTATAGTTACCATCTTTAATTTTTCTTGGTCTGTTTCATGGTAATCATATTGTAGGAACTCGTACACTACTACAATATCTCTACACCAAGAGATTGGACTGGGCGGGTCAAGAGCTTCAAGGCAGTAGGAAGTATCGGGGACGGTCTGAAGCCTATTCTCCACAAGTCTGCCCCACAAGTAGCATTGTTCTCTGCTCGAGGACCCAATATCAAAGACTACAGCTTTCAAGATGCAGATCTCCTGAAACCAGATATTCTTGCTCCTGGTTCTCTAATTTGGGCTGCCTGGGCTCCTAACGGAACGGATGAGGCAAACTATGTTGGTAAAAATACTCATTATACCAATTTAGTCATCTTATTTTATTCAGGAAAGTTGCAGCGTCGGTCCTCAACCTATAGGGCTTGTAGCAACTTGATCCTCACCTTTAAAACGTATCGTTTTGGTGTTCATCCTTTCAATTTGTTGTAGTTAAGGTCCTTGTGGACGACCTCCACTGAATTTTCTATTATAAGGGCATGTGCAAAGAATGTGAGGCACTTTTGTGAGGGCAAGTGGGTAAAAAATAAGTAATTTTATAAAAGATAAATTGAGGAAATAGAAATAAAAGAAAAAGGAAAAAAATCTGTCATCCCCTCCAACAGAAATTGCAGTATGCCTTGCAGATTCCAATTTAACATAAAACTAGATGTAAACCATCTACAAGGGTAAAAGGCTGCAATAAACTGATTTGAGTACTGGAAAGTGGAAAGCTCCATTTTAAAGATTGAGGACCAAGTTTCTATGAGCGCTCTAGGTTGGAGACCAATGCTCCAATTCTCCCAATTTCTTTTGAACAATTTTCTTGTTCTATGCAAGAGTCTGAATATCACAATGCTTGGAGCAGGTGAAGGATTTGCTATGATATCTGGAACTAGCATGGCTGCACCACATATAGCAGGAATAGCTGCTCTCCTGAAGCAGAAACACCCCCACTGGAGTCCTGCGGCTATCAAATCTGCCTTGATGACTACATCAACTACCCTTGACAGGGCAGAGAGACCACTCCAAGCTCAACGATATTCTGGATCCGATACTCTGGCTCTGGTCCCTGCAACCCCTTTCGATTGTGGGAGTGGCCACGTCAGTCCTAGAGCTGCTCTAGATCCTGGACTTGTTTTCGATGCAGGTATCTTAAATCTACTCTCTTGTTCTATGATGTTGATAACAGGAAGCTTGTGCCAGTTAATTTAATGAAGTAACTAATCACTCCAAATGGAAATAAAATATTTACTTATTAGGGAATAAGCCTAGCTCCAATCCCGACCACAATAAGAACAAGCAGAAATCAGTTAAAACGCTAGGTGAATATACAAATTTATAGTGGTTCATCTTCAATTTGAGAGCTATATCCAATCCCGTTGCAGATTTTCAAATAAATTGAGAAGAAGAAGTTTACAGTAGAGATCACACACTTCTCTGTCTTTTATCTCTCTCTCACAGGAAAACAGTCCCCTCAAATTCCCTAGGAAAGCAAGCTAGGCTAAGGCGACCTAAGATAGAGGTGAGCAATATGATAGGCTCCAGCCCGTCCACACAATTCAACATTACTCAGGCTAGTTTCTTATTGAGTCAATATGTAGGACATCTGTTAACCATACAGTCTGGCCCAGGGACTGCTTCTCATCCACTGATTTAAATTCTTAGGTTGTGGTTATCCTATAAAGAGCGATGATTATTCTTATTTTCTGCCATGGTCATATAAACAGAAATTCAGCTTTAACTTAAAAGAAAATGGTGTTCGGGAAATACCGATGCCATTACTTTCGGGACTAGTTTTATTCTGTGCTTTTCCTTGTTCGTTTAGGAGTTAGTCAATCATTTTGCTTTCCTAGCTGTTTCGTGCTTTAGGGACTGGACAAACTGGTAATTCTGGGTTTGTAGTCCATTTTTCCATCCATCAAATTCAATGAACTTTAGTTTGAATAAGTACATCATGATGTTTAGATGAATCCATCAAACCATTAGAATCAGGTTGGATTTTGTGAAGCCCAATGATAGTCTCAAACTTTTATAGGAATTTAGAGGGGTGGTTGTGTGTGAGAGGCTCGAGGAAATTCTTGGAATCTTCAATGTTTTAGTGATAACCAACAGTGGCAAGTGGATGTAACTCTTGTATTGAGGGCAAATCACTATAAATCTGCATGTTTGCTTTGCTTTTTTTTTTTTTTATTCTCATTTTGTTATTATTGCTCTCTCAAGAAGGATTAGGGCTTAATCCCTGAAAACTATTTCTCCTCATAAATTGACTGGATCCTATAAGCTAGATGTTCACGAAAATATGTTTCGAATTTAAATAACTGCAAGTGTACGATTCGTTACAAGTAATAAAGTGGACTTTTTGAGTCCGAATATCGTTCCCACAAGGATT
>CAIGRO010156606.1:0-11557 GCA_903798355.1 Fraxinus baroniana | reverse complement strand
CTCCAACTTGAGGGGGAGTGTTAAATGCTGTATTAGGTTTTCCTTATTTGTAGATTTTCCTTAAATAGTTTCCTAAACCCTTTGTATATATATATGTATCGTTTCTCTGATTAATACAATGTGAAATTCTTTCGTATAACAGTTAAAAAATATGTAGTGTCTCTGCACCTGTTAGAATTAGAATTTATTTCGTGTCTCTGCACCCGTTAAAATTAGAATTAGAATTAGAATTTATTACGCTAAAGTTAAAATTAGAATTAGAATTAGAATTAGAATTTATTTCATTAAATACATACATAAAATTAGAATTTATTTCGTGTCTCTGCACCCGTTAATTTCTCACAAATTATAAATACAATTTCACTTATTAATAATGTAATTTAAAAACATTAGAAAATATTCAATTACATACATACATGAAAATCAAAATTCCTTTCGGGGGCGGGATCTGTCGGGGGCGTTGCCCCCGCGACATGCAAGCAACGATGGATTATGATTTCGTGAGACAAACAGTGATTTGCAAGTATTTTGTTGATGAAAATGATCGCTGACTCACTTCTTCAAATACTTTGGAGGTAAATTTTCTTGTAACATATCAAAATTTTATTCTGATGAAACCAATAAACCATTGTTTCGTATACTGATTCCAACTTGATTGAAATTGGAAAATGCAGCAGATTTAAAAATAAGTTTGACACAACCAGTGGCATTATCAAAATCTATTTNAGCTAACAAAACCTCAAAAAAAAAAAAAAAAATGCATGGGCCAAAACTAGTAATCACAAAAGTCGATAAATATAACATAGTAATTTAAACCATAAAAGGTAAACCTTAAATCAAATATGGCAAAAGAGGAAATTCAAATTTTACTTCCATTTTCTATGGAAAATAATGAACTATCAAATAGGCCCTTACAATTATTTTATATTTCAAAGACCCACAAAATTTCACAAACCAACTAAAAAAATCATTAGAGTCGAAAATTTTGAATGCGTCCGTCCACTCAACAAAGGTTACCATCCGGATTATTCTCGGCCATTATTGTAAAGGAAGATTTCATAATTAAGAGGTTCAGTTCTATCAATTTCAAATTTAATAGATTATGTTTTTCAAGTCTCATATGTTTTTTTAATTTTATTTACAAATTAATTAATTAAATATATTAATGTCACAATTTCATATAATTTGGTCATAAATTACAATTTTTATATGTTACAAATTATTTTGCGGTCACAATATAAAAAATTTATAAGTCACAATTTGTTCATCGGTCACAAATAAAAAATTTATATGTCACAATTTATTCATCAATCGCAAATCTATCAAATTAATAATCATATATTATTTATTGATCACAAATCACAAATTTTATAAGTCACAATTTATTTTATGATCACAAAATATCAAATTAATTGATCAAAAATTATATTCAGACCCCGTTAGACACCCATTAATTTCTCATTCTCATTCTAATTTTTCATTTCAACTACACATTCTCCCAATAAAATAATATTACACACAAATCAAAAACTTTTAATCGCTTTTCTACCACACATTCTTACATCAATCACTATTCCAAAATTTTTATTCTCCTTAAAATGGGTTTCAAACAGGTGCTTAGGTCACAATTTATCAAATTATTGATCACAAATTAATAAATTTTTAGGTCACACGATATTTATTGGTCACAATTTATCTGTTTCATTGCTCACATGTTATTTATTTGTCATAATCAACCAAATCATTTGTGACCACCACCACACTGTTGCAACAGCCGAAACAACTGTCGCCAGAACCATCAACACCACCTCCCAGAAACAAAAATATTGTCTCGAATACCGTAGCCAACATCATCACCACCACACGCCGCATAGATCCACCACCGCACACCACACAAATCCACCGCGCACCGCACCACCCAAAGCTACCAATAAAATCCCCCAAAACAAGCTACCACCATTTGCATTTTCAATACTTTACAAAATCATCCTCCATCTGACCACCATAAAATCAGAAAAAGAAAGAGAAATGGAAAACTTGATTTTTGCAACGGTCGCGACAATTGGCTCTATCGACCGAAACCTTCGCTACTGTTGAATCCAACAAAACGATCACCACCCAAACACCACCACCACGAGCACCACTACCACCACAACCCCCATCCACCACCAACTAAAAACACACCCAAAAACCACATCAAATCGTGGAGCTACAGATCCCGACCATGGCGGGCAGACCACAGCCACCCAAACACCACCACTATAACCCAAGCGCAACGCTGTCGCAACTTCCAACAACTAGGTTTCACCGTAAGTTCATAGCAACAGGAAGTGTCGAACTCTACCTCCAACATCACCACACACACAGCGCCTGAACTCTGCCTCCAACATCACTGCCGCACCTCTACTTGCACAAACACCAAAATCACACTAAACCACCACCACCACACACCCCAAGTAGATTCATCAGACCCCAAATGATGAAAACCACCCGTAGCTCTCAGATCTCCTTACACGGGATTACGCCTCGTCGTCGCTCGTGTCGCTATGGTGTATGTGGTAGTAGAGTCGTCGCCGTAGAGAGAGGAGGGAGAGAAAGGATAGAGATGCTGAGAGAGGAGGGAAAGAGGATAAAATTAGGGCTTGGGTGGTTAGGGTGGGTATATAGATTAATTTAGTTTTATAATATTATTATTAATATTTAAATGTTTAATTATGTTCTGATTTTTGTAAAAATAAACTTTAAATCTGACTTTTGAAATGTTAACTTAAAAAATCTGGTTTCATATAATTTTCACTTATTGTAATCCACCACCACCATCATCTCAAATCTGAAAGCGACAATGCACGTTCTTCATGGTTCTTGCAAATAGTAGGATTCCTTTGCCTGAATTTTTAAAATTAAAGCAATTTGTATCCATTTTCACTATATATAATAAAAAAAAAAAAAAAAAACTCGAACCCTTTTTCAAACCTGATGAGAATCAATCGCCCACGTCCGCTCAATAAATTCAAAAGGAAAAAGTCTTTTTTAAGGCTGATGTCCCTTTGCTATAATTTCAAATCAACCGGTTTGGCTTATCAAATTCATAACTATAAACACAACAAAATTGCTGATATATACATTTGCATTCTCCATAAATCTTTATTCTTTTTCCGTGGACCGTCGATGTTTTAAAATTTGAAAAATTAAAATTAAATTCGGGGCTATAAATACGGATAGTTCTTTTTGTCCAAGAAAGTGCGCTTTTACCGAATTGAACAAAAATGAAATTCTAGTAAAGTTTTTAAGATATTATTTCGATAATTCAACTAATCAAATTCGATGATCAAATTGAAACAACACGGCATGTCACTGTTTGTTTACCCGATCAGTATAGAGTTTTGTGCCCAGACCCATAAATCAAACCAAACCGCCCTCTACTATGAAAAGAAGTTGCATAAGATTTTTGTTATTCGTGTCACTTTCAGCATGCACCCACGTTTCTTTATGCCTTCAAATACAATCCTCTCTGGCCTCTCCACTATATCCTATAAAGTCGCCTCTTCATCAAGAACAAAGCAAGATAATCTTGTTTGGAACAAAAAAGAAATGCTTTGGTTTCAAGAAATGTTGTATTGACAAATAGTTAGTGACCCACAAAACAAAAAGGAAAAGAAAATAAATGAGGCTATATGTCTATTTGTTGGAGGGCAGAGATTGGGCAGTGAAGGATTCTTATTTGAAGTTACAAGTTGGCAAGTTCAAGTCAAAAACAAGTGTGTTGAAGAATACGAAAAACCCATTTTGGAACGAGGAGTTTGTATTTAGAGTTCATGATTTGGAGGATGAACTTGTGGTGTCAATGTACCATCAAGGGGAGCATCAATCAGGGTACTTCAATGGTTCTGCTGGGGATTTGATGGGTCGGGTCAAGATTCCTTTATGGACTGTTGCTAATGAAGAAAATAAAAATTTGCAACCAACTTGGTTCTCTCTTGAGAGGCCTAAGGGTGTGAAGTCAGTTGATAAGGATTGTGGTTAGTGTTCTTCTTTCATTTCATTTTTCGGGTTTTAATTTTTATTTGATTCTTTTATGGATTGAAGTGATTATGATGAAGTTCAATGAAGGGTTTTAGGCATTTGAAATTTATGAAATGTGCCTTATTTCAGAAATGCTATCATTTTATGTATGATAATAGATGTTGATTGAAATTTGATAATTTTATGGTCTTTTAAGTTATTGATTAATTCATGATTTGGGTATTCAAGCATATGATGTTCAGTTGAAAGTTTATACAAATTGATGGAGGTATATGCCATGCCTACGAAAGAGTTCAGAGGAAGTAACAGGATTTTGATGAAATTTTGTTTTTATGTTCATTGTTCTAAACTTAAATTCAAAAGATCTCAACATAGACGCTTATGTAATACCCCATATGTTGTCCTCCTGCGATTTTTTTGGAAAGTTGGAGGTAGCAACTTATGAGTAGGAGTTGTTGATATGTCCAGCCGCAATTATTGAAACTCTCTTAATGAGGAAAACTTCTCCATGCAAGAAGAAAACTTGAATTGAAACTCTCTTACTTAATGAGGAAGGCTTCTCAATTAGGCTGCAATATTTTTGTATAATAGGGGATGCATTTGCAGAGAATTAACCCATGGTGAAGGTAGAAAAAGAGAGATTAGAAAGAGATTTATGAGGTTTTGTTGAGAGTTTGTGAAACTCCATTATAAATTCTATTCACGATAGAAATGAAATTGTTTTTCTTCTTTTATCTTCTCTTTTCATGATCGGAGAATCACAATAGTCGTGGGTTGAAGTTGTAATCTTTATTAATCAATTGGGAATAAGGAGAAAAGTGTACTCGAGTAATTACTGCTTGAGCTAGGTTAGTGTCCTTGAGGGTTTGGGTGTGACGCTTTTGATGAGTCGAGTCCTAGACTACGACTTTTGGATTGTCAACTAATGGTTTCTCTCTTTGCATTTTGATTGCCTAGGGTATGTCACAATTACATTTTAGGACTTTGGACTAGCGTTGTAACGACACTTTGGGAGTAAGATGGCACTCCTGCCTATGTTTAAATAGCATTCTAAGAAATAAGGCGGCGTAAATTCCGCTCACTCACTTAATGAGAGATGAAATACATCGTTCTCGCATTTTGCTTGAAAAAAAGTTAACTGGACAAAAGTTGCAAGTGTTGTGAGAATGGAGATGGATTTAGAATTTATACCCAGTTATCCTACAGAAGTTAACACAGGGACTAGGTGGGGGAAGTTATATTATTAAACAGTTCCTGAATATACCACTTAAAATAAATATATAATTGCAATAGGACACTTGCTTTCTCCAGAATAAATCCGTTTATAGTCCTACACCATATGACCCTTACTGCAAAATGTGCTAGTAACGTAATGAATGAATGCTTTATTTTTCTTGTTACATTAAAAAATTCTGGAAAAACACTGCAGTGCTCAATTTTAAGGGCGGGGCCCTTTTCCGATCTATAAACTTTAACAAGGTTAAAAAAATATAAACTTTACTCATAGAGTTTTAATGTTCATCGATGTTTTCTTAAAACCCGTTTACATAAGTAACAATAGGTCACTGTTCTAGACAAGTTGAAGATGTGAATCTTCTGCTAAGGATTTCCCTACATTCGGCTATGTGATAGTTAAATCAAACTTAAGAAGATAATTTAATTTGCATTGGGGTTATACATACTCATAAAACCTATCTTTATCCTGTAAATTTAGGTAAACTTCTTCTCAGTCTTTCCTTGCATGGGAAAGGCCAAGACATTGCCACAGACCATCTTTCCAATGTACATTTGAGTGCCGAAAATTATAACTTCAAAGAATGGGATCCATTCGCTTCATCTCAAAATAAGCGTCGTTCAACTGCTCCATCCAGAAAGATAGTGGACGGGAAACAATTGATAAAGGCAATGGCTGGTCGTTTGGAGAAATTCTTCACTAAAAAGGAAGAAACATCAAAGAAGGATGATTCATCTGAACAGTCCACTACTCTGTCAGATTACGAAGATCAAATGGAGGAACCTCCTAACTGCTCTAGTTTTAAAGAATCAATTGAACTGATGCAGTCTAAGGATGAAGAAAGAGAAATGCCAGAGAATCTGCAGGGAGGCATTCTTCTTGATCACACGTATATGACACTGCCCAAGGATCTCAATATGGCTCTTTTTGCTCCTGATTCGGAGTTTAGAAAGGAGTTGGCAGATTTGCAGGGAACAACAGATATTCAAGAGGGACCTTGGACATGGAAATCTGGAGACACGTCATGTTTGACTCGCGTTGTTACATATACAAAAGCTGCAACAAAATTAGTTAAGGCTGTTAAAGCCACTGAAGAGCAAATCTATGTCAAGGCCAATGGAAAAGAATTTGCTGTTCTTGTTAACGTGAGCACTCCAGACGTTCCCTACGGGAACACATTCAAGATTGAATTGCTTTATAAGATAATGCCTGGTGAAGAGCTATCTTATGGAGAAGAATCTGTTCATCTTGTAGTATCTTGGGCCATTAACTTCAATCAAAGTACCATGATGAAAGGGATGATTGAAGGAGGAGCCAGGCAAGGATTGAAGGAGAGTTTTGAGCAGTTTTCCAGCTCATTATCCCAAATATATAAAGTAATAACTGCTGGAGATATGTCAGATAAGGATCATATGTTGGCAACTTTGCAGACTGAGCAACAGTTTGATTGGGGATTGGCAATTCAGTATTTTTGGAATTTCACAGTGGTCTCCACCCTTCTTATTTTTTTATATGTCCTTGTGCACATTTTTCTTCGTGGACAAAGCAAACTGCAAGGATTAGAATTTCCTGGTCTTGATTTACCAGACAGTATTGGAGAAATTGTCACCTGTGGGCTATTGGTATTACAATTGGAGAAAGTTTATAACATGATTTCACATTTTGTTGAAGCTAGTCTCCAGAGAGGTAAATAGTCGGCTATATTCTTATATATTTCAAATTTATGTTGATTTCGTAATGCGCTGTGTAGTATAAGTACACTCAAAATATTATATTATTGACAGGAAGTGATCATGGAGTGAAAGCACAGGGTGATGGATGGGTGCTTACGGTGGCATTGATTGATGGGGTGAACTTAAATTCTTTGAATCCAACAGAATTAGTGGATCCGTATGTTGTGTTCACTTGCAATGGTAAGACTAGAACAAGCTCTGTCAAGCTTCAAACTCTTGATCCTCAGTGGAATGGTAATATATTCGTTTCTCTCGTCCTTTTATTCGGTAAATTTTGTTCTCCTGTATCTGGTAAAATATCATCTTTATAATTTACACAGAGATACTCGAGTTTGATGCTGTGGAAGAACCGCCTTCTACCCTGGACGTGGAAGTTTTCGACTTTGATGGTCCATTTGATCAATCATCGTCTCTTGGGCATGCTGAGATCAATTTTTTAAAGCACACATCTACTGAACTAGCAGATTTGTGGGTTCCACTTGAGGGAAAAATTGCTCAGTCTTCACAGTCAAAGCTGCATGTGAGAATCTTTTTGGACAATAACAATGGAGTTGAAACGATTAGAGATTATTTGGCTAAAATGGAAAAAGAAGTTGGAAAGAAGGTAAAATTGTGCTTTTTAACTTTGCACCTGGAAATTGTTATTGATGATTTTACTTGTCTATATGAATTGTGCTAGCAGTTGAACATTCGATCACCACATAGGAATTCGATGTTTCAGAAAATATTTGGATTGCCGCCAGAAGAATTTCTTATCAGTGATTTTTCTTGTTCATTGAAAAGAAAGATGCCATTGCAGGTAAGACTCCCCTTCCATTGGCCTTTTAGTTGGATAAGTTTCAAATCTCTCTACCTATCAATTCCTTAGAACTATCTCCCGTCCCACTCCTTCTTCCATCCCACTTCTCTCTAAACCAATAAAGGAGAAGGTAAGGACGTTTCTCAAACTAATTAAAGAAATAATCATAGTTAAGGTCAGTAAATAATGACATAAAAAACTTGGGAATACAATGATTTTATCCTGTTAAATGCACTGTTGTACTAAAAGAACAAATTGTTGATTACATTTTAGTCAAAAGGCAGTTACGTTACCCATCTTGATATTTTGTTTTTATTCAGGGGACTTTTCTATTATGTAGAAAACCAGGAGAACAAGTCACTAGTGCAACTACATTAGCTTCAAACATAATTGTAAAATGACAAGTGATTTGAACATGCATTATCTAAGCAAGTCACTGTACACATCTGATTACCAGTAACACTCCAAATTCCCCTAATGCTGTTGCAACATGAAGATGGCTTTCACAGTTCCCAAAGTTATTTTTTCTTATCATCATTTTCTGTATAATCAAGTAGTTCACTTTCTAATTCTTTGATCAGTTCTTCCAGTTTCCAGTCAAGTTTTCGTAATTGTAGTTTGACACACCGTCTGGCTTGCTGCAGGGGCGGCTTTTCTTATCAGCGAGAATTGTTGGATTCTATGCCAATTTGTTTGGACATAAAACTAAACTTTTCTTCCTTTGGGAGGACATTGAAGATATTCATGTGCACCCTCCATCCCTGTCAACAGTTGGAAGCCCTTCACTTGTCATAATTTTGCACAAAGGTCGAGGTCTTGATGCTAAGCACGGTGCAAAGATTCTAGATGAGGAAGGAAGACTGCATTTCCACTTTCACTCTTTTGTTTCTTTCAATGTTGCAAGCAGGTATTTCTGGTGCAAAGAACTCGTGCAGTTTTACATAGACGATGTAAATTTTTTGTCAAATACAATATATGTGTCACATGGATGTCTCAATTAAAATGGCAGGACAATTATGGCCTTGTGGAGAACAAGAATGCTGGAACCAGATCAGAAAGTTCATATTGCGGAACAACAGCTGGATGATGAGGGGAAGCCTGTTTTACATGAAGACACTGGATCCTACTTGGTTGTTGACGATGTAAACATGTCGCACGTTTACTCTGTGGTACTTCCTATCAGTGTAAGCATTTTACATATCGCTCTGTAATTTGAAAATGAATGTGCACAGAGTGAACCATTTTAGTCAACTAATAATTGTAATCTTCATTTCATTTCGCAAATTCTAGTACTAAACAAATAATCATTCAAAAGAAGAAACACCATCACAAGCCATCATTTTTACATTCTTGTAGATGTTTTACATTCGTTTCTACATTGAACACTTACTGTTGAATTTATTTATTTATTTTTTCCCCCTGGGGACAATTCTACAGATAAAATCAGTGATGAGGATTTTTGACGGTGGAGAGTTGGAACATAAAGTGATGAGCAAGTCTGGCTGTCTCAACTATGTGACAACTGCATGGGAATCTGTGGCTTCTGATGTACATGAAAGACGAATATCTTATAGGTTTAGCCGTCGCGTCTCAACCTTTGGAGGAGAAGTTTCCTGTACACAACAAAGATCTCCCATACCAAATGATGGAGGATGGGTTGTGCACGATATTATGACCCTTCATGATGTACCATTTGCTGATCACTTCCGTGTAAGTTTAGTTTCCTTTGCTAGGAAAAATTGGACTAGTTTCAGATTTTTAAACTAGTGTAATTGTTGTGCAAGTCAGACTTATTTCTTCTTGCATGCAGGTCCAATTCAGATACCAGATCGAGAAATCTACTCTTTCTCTTAACTCTTGCAAGAGTGATACCTATGTTGGTGTCACGTGGCTGAAAAACACCAAGTTTGAACCAAGAGTGACAAGGAATATTATTGGCAAGTTTACCCGTCGGTTGGAGGAAATACTGCAACTGGTGGAAAAAGAGATCTTATTAGAAACTCAACTGTGAATAGGAATTTATCAAATTTCCATTCAGATTCAGGAATTCTGCTCAATCTCAAGTGCGTTTTATAGCAATCGATCATCATCTCTAGGTGTCTTACAAACTTCACTAATGGTAACATTGGCAAAATGAAATCCATTTGCATTCTGGGAATTTTGGCCGATCGCCAAAGAATCAATTGCTCACGTTTGACTTTTCGGTACATTTACAATTTTTGTTTTCGACGTTTAACCCATTATCCATAGTTCGACTCTTTGGACCTTGAAGCTTAGCTTTTAATGACTGATCTTTTCTGTGATATCTTTCCGTGTATTTTTCGATCCATGCAAAGGAACCTTCAGTATCAAATCAGTATTTTTGTGAAGTAATATTAGTCATGACATAATTTTTCTTATCAAACAATCTCTTCTAATGCAAATGCTGCTGTCTTTTTTTATGTGGATTTTTAAACATCTCATCTAAAAGCTTATGCGGTTAGAGAGAGTCGTATGTTTTTCATTCAAAACTTGTCTTCAACAAGACCCCTCATGTATAGGTGGGGTTAATTATTTCCCATTATAGCCCAACTCGTGCACATTTTCATTAAATGGGTGACGACAAGATTTGAACATAAGAACTTTGCTTGCTCTAATACCGTATTAAGGATTGTTTCATTGGAGAATGCAAAGTATGTTTGGGATAATGTGTTTATAAACACATTTAATTATAAACACTTTTTTGATCAAATCACTTTGTCCACATATTTCGTAGGATTTACAAATAGTGTCCACTTTCCTACCACTCATTTCTATTGTTTATAAACACTTCCCAAGCATAAAATTTTCCGAGTTGCAGAATAGAACATCGCAGAACCAGCTAGATTGATTCATGATATGGATTGTAGTCTGGCAGTTGATTAATTAAGGGAACTGCGAGTGAAATTTTAAAAGTGGAATGTTTAGTCGTCAAGACTGTACAATAAAATCGACAATATTTAAACTTGTTATCTCTTTCTTAATAGTGTTGAGTACTGTAGAATCCACTTTATCGAACAACCCGTAAGAAATTTCATTTAATTGGCTGGTTTAATAGGATTATTCATGTGGTCTTACAAGTTGTTGCAAAAAAATAATAAAAATAAAAATCCAGGAAGGAAATATTGCAGTTGGCAGCATTGTATTTTAACATCTTCCCAACAGAGAATCTACATTTGAAGCATGTTTGTATAAGCTTAAAAGGTTTACTTATAACTGGCAGCATTGTATTTTAACATCTTCCCAACAGAGAATCTACATTTGAATCTTAAAAGGTTACTTTCATACAATAACTGTTTTTTTACTTAAAATTAAGGAAAGTGTCATATTTGTTAGTTGATGCCTGAGTGATATTACAAAAGTCATTGAAAGTCTCATAATCCACAAGATTAGTATGTGAAATTTGATGTTCTTCAGAATACTCTGATATCGTAAAATATATTGTAAAATCATTTATTTCCAATTCTCCTTGTAAAACAAGTACTGTTATTGATACACACTATTACTTGAACACTGTTTTTATAACATGGGCAATACAGTTCTATTATTAAGAAATCATTTATGGTTTTGTCTTATGCATACATGTTACTACACTGTTACCCATAAGTTTAACAAGAAACAAAACTGCAGCAAAATATAGTTTTTCCCAAATAAAATCCACAATTCTATGTTGTTCTGTGAGTTCGACATTTGGAGTCTAGGTAAATGCGTACACGACTTGTTTGGCACACAATAGTACACTTTCTTAAT
>CAIGRO010156544.1:0-10694 GCA_903798355.1 Fraxinus baroniana | reverse complement strand
GTGGTAATGTCATGAACACTTCTTCTTCCAATTCCCCATTTAAGAATACATTCTTAATGTCTAGTTGCTGAAATGGCCAATCCAAATTTGCTGCTAGTGATAGGAGAACCCAAATTATATTTAGCTTCGCTACTGGCACAAATGTTTCTGTGTAATCAATGTCATAGGTTTGTGTGTATCCTTTTTGCAACCAACCGAACTTTATACCTTTCTATTGTCCCATCGGCTTTGTATTTTAAATTGAAGACCCACTTACATCCAACGGTGTTTTTAATTCCGAGCAGATGGAACAGCTCTACAAATTGTTCTCTACACTCCAACCATCAAGTCAAACCTCTACAAATAATGCTTCAGGTTCACTGCCTACAAAGGTAATTTTTTTAGAGCATTAAACTCCACCACTCAAAATAGAACGCCATGGATCATTGACTCAGGAGCTTCCGATCATATGACGGACTCCTACCACCTATTCACTTCATACTCAACATGTATTGGCAATCTTAAAGTCAAAATTGCATTTCAGGACCTATCATCGGGGAAGACAATTGGCAGTGGTAAGGAAAGTGAATGACTCTACTACTTTGAAGAGGCTGATGTGAGTAAACAATGTCAAATTAAAGTTTGTGATTCTGCATCTGTCTTTAGAAATAGTGAAATTATGTTATAGCACTTTAGAATTGGTCATCCCAACTTTCAATACTTGAAAATAGGGAAAAATAATAATTCATGTTTTCTTCTTTTCTTCAATGTACAATACATGACTCCTATATATAATTGAGGAAAGAAACAAAAAAAGGAAAGAAAATAAATCTCTAATCAATTTACAATATTCTAACTATAGTAAATAAGATCTTTAACAATTTCCCAAATTATATTCTCCATAAATACGAGATTTCCTACACTGTTTCCCTCTTCTCTCACACACACCACTCATGTATACAGCAAACATGAAGGTGGAGTCTGTCTCGTTCTCTCCTCACAAAATGCATACAGCAAACACACACACACACATAGGAGTTTTATGGTGGTGGTGGATTTATCTAGAATGAAGGTGGAGGAATAAAAAAATTGTATGCAATATTCTAGGTTCTTCTTCTCTTGGCAGCCATTCTATTCAAATTCCAGTAGCTTCCTGATTATTCTTTGAATGGCGGTGCAGACTCTTTTCAATTTGACTCTTTTCTTTTTTCACCACACTCAACAATGTCTGAACTTAATGAATTTTAAAGTTCTCAATCCATTATTTAACACATTCACGACTTCAAATATATATGGCTCTTTCATACTTTTCTTTTCATTCATTTTTAGGTTAGCATACTTGGTACTTGGTTTCTCATGTCCACTTGACTCCCTTATTTGTTATTGTGAATTTGTACGTACTTCAATCTTTTATTGACTTTGTCAATCCTTCGCTGCTATTTTTTAGTTCACATCATTTTGCCCAGGACTCTAAGACATTCTTCTAAGCATTTCTTATCACTTGACAATTGTACAATTTTAAATTCCTGTGTTACCTTTATGCTCTTTTTTATTTGCTCTCGCATCTTCTCCTTCCAACTTGTCATCCATTTCCTTTGAATGTAGCAATTCCACCTTTTGCGGTGTCTGTCAAGAATATGCTTCTTCAACCATCTTCTGAGTCCGGTAATTCCGCCCTCTATGGAATCCACTAAGAAGACTCTTCATGAACTAAGATGTCATCTCCCGAGTCATTGATCCAATTATCTTCTCCATCCATTTGTTTAGGCAAGACTACCAAAAACACTTATCCGTCTTTTAAACTTAAATTGATTCGTCCTTTGTACTTTCCGTTGGCTCCTTTTTAAACCAATAATATCTAGTATAATGACCTCATTTTCCACACACAAAACATGAGTCATTAGTTCGTTGATATCCTTGACCTCTCTTGTCGCAATTATGTTGAGCTCCTCTTGTATGATAGCTTCCTTCAATCCATCCTTTAGATTTATCTTCTTTTAGTTCTTTATTATTTTATTAACGGACTTGGCCTCTTCTTTTATAGATAAATAATTCTTGTTCCTTTTCTTTCTTTATTAATACCCCTAACATTTCTCTAGTCAAGGCTTCTTGATTGGAGAATAAATTTTCAAAATTTACTAATCACAGTTGCTGTAGCTAACTTTGTATTGTGGAAACAAAGCCTCTAAATTCAGGTTTCAATCCATGTATAATTATTCTTCTCATTCTAGACTTCAAAAATTTAGTCGAAAAATCTAACTTAGAAATTTCGCGACATTGAGATTTAACTTTTGTTAAAAGATTGACTTACCGTCTCTCTTAAGTGATCGTAAGTATCTCATTCTCCAAAAGCTGCAACTTAGATCATTTTCTTTGAAAATAGTACGGCCAGAGTGTCCACATGCTTCTCTTGGTGTGTTCTTATTCATTATGTACCCTAAAAATTCTTCCTCAATTGTTGTCTTTATAATAAATGTGGTCTTGCCCGCTTTGATTCTGCACTTTTTCAAAGTCATAGCTTCTTCTGGTGGTGTCACGTCACTTCCGTCGACTTCCCACAAGTCTCATCCTTGGAGATAAGACTACATACAAGTTTTTCATGTGGTATAATATTGATTATTGAACTTTTTAATTCCGCCTTAAGTCGCCATCGTAACTTAATTCACCTCTTTGTAATCAAGCAAGTTTTATAAGAGTTTCACAATCTTCCTTTGTACATGATCTCAAGAAGCCCAAAAATTTGTCCCCATCGTCTCGCTCTAATATCAAATTGTTGAGTTTAACACCAAAAAAAATATTTTTTATTGATATAAATCACTTATACAATTTAAGAACACACACCACTAATTAAAATAATACCCACTCAACGGACTTTAATGGACTAGCACTTCACATGCCACTCTCTGTCCTGCACTATATCTATCACTTTTCAATTCTCTGTATCTCTCTTCTCACACACACCACTCATGTCTATATCGTCTCTCACATTCTCTCTTCACAAAATGCATACAGCCAACACACACACACACACATATATATATAGGAGTTTTATGGTGGTGGTGGATTTATCTAGAATGCCGGTGGAGGAATAAAAAATTGGATGCAATGTTCTATGTTCGTCTTCTCTTGGCGACCATTATGTTCAAATTCCAGCAACGTCCAGATTATTCTTTGAATGGCAGTGCTGGATCTTCAATCCATATGTTGTCCTTCAACACTAAAGAATTTGAACCAGTCATGTTTCAAAGTTGATCAAAAAAATGCACAACAAAAATATGCTGGTGCAATTTGGAAGCAATTAAACTTCTTTTTCTACCATAGCTTCCTCCGAGGAGCTATTCGAAGAAGTTCATTTTAATTATAAAAGGCAAATGCTAACTAATTGAAGAGTTGTGTCCACAAACCCATTAACAACCTGAAAAATTTTCTTTTCTTACTCCTTATTCATCCTACATTTCAATGAAACCAGTGCAAAAACCTCGATATCCGGTCCTGAGGTGACTTTAGCATCAAACATTATAGAAGAACCTCTGTAATTGTCATGTATCATATGGTGGCACAAAAACGAGTTAAACA
Source organism: Fraxinus baroniana (assembly GCA_903798355.1). NCBI lineage: Eukaryota > Viridiplantae > Streptophyta > Magnoliopsida > Lamiales > Oleaceae > Fraxinus > Fraxinus baroniana. The sequence continues at coordinate 7,139 of CAIGRO010156544.1, read as the reverse complement.
TCCAAAAACCTTATATACCGAACAATGTGTTGCATTTTACTTCTATGAATCATCTTCCCCTTTCCTACGGATTTTTTTCCTCTTTTCTCTTCCTGGATAAGTTAAGTACTAGTGCTTAGGGATGAAAACACAATATGGAAGTATCTAAGATAAAAAAGTTTGTCAGTTCTTCCATTTTCTATTTGGCATCAGCACCATGCAATCATCATGCTATAATACGAAGCAGAAAGTTACCCGGCTTAATTTATCAATTTCATCAGAAGCAATTTCATAGTCATTATCATCGCCAACATCATTCTCTGCACATAGAAAAAGGAGGAGGAGAAGAGGAAAGAAGAACAATAAAAAGAAACCAAATCAAATGTCAATCAGAAAATGTACAAGTGCACACACAAGGGAGAGGGGGAGGGGAGAGGAAATAAAGGTGAGCAACAGGATAACATTTTAACTTGCCACACTCAGTAGCTACCAATAGAAACAAAACCAAATCAAACACTAAGACAAAAAATGCAATCTGAAAGGTGGGATAACACAATTTTCCATAAACAGCAAGAATACAATAATATATGTAAGCTGTAAAGATGGGTTTTCCTATCTTGGATGTGTTTCAATCAAAAGGAGTAAAGTAAAAATTCGAATTTATTATTTCTGATTTTAGGCTTCAAACTCTCCGCCACAGCTCATAGAGATTCTTCCAGCTGAACCAAACTCACAGGATATTGGCCTATTGTTTCAGAAATTCAGTTTATCTATTACAGAGCGCCAAATTACGAAATTGTACAAAACTTAGCTTTAAAACATTCAAATCATGAACCATTCACAAACTTTCGGAGATAACATAAAATCAAGAGAAGCTACATTGCACCTAAATAAAAGAGCATTATTTTAGATACATTAGGGACAAGAAATAGACTTCATCACACTCCTAATTCAAACTCCACAACAAATATGTAAAACAGCACAGAGGGGAATGTTAAAAGACATAATTTCGGTGAATACGTATGTGCACACGAAATACATGTAAATAATATATGTGTACCAGAAGCGGAGTCAACATCTTCAGAAGAAGAAGAGTCGGAAAGGAGAACGGAGGAGAGGATTTTTCCGGCGCCGGAAGCAAGGGTGAGGGCTGAGTGGAGAATTGCATCAACTAACCAATTAGGCAGAGGCGGAGAAGAACGGTCTTGAGGACCGGCAGCTTGCCGGTTCTTCCGACCGTTTGAGACAATTTTTACACCGGCGCCGGATCGAGAGCACGAAGCGGTTGCCATTGTGAGAAATGGAAATGAATTGAAATGATTTGAATATTTCGTTAGTTTCAGTTATTATTGTGTTTTGTAGCAGCGTATGTGAGGCCAGACCCCGAATCGACCCATTCTGACGCTGGGATATCTATGTTTGGATTATGATTAAAAGTTAAAAGCAAATTTCCTTATTTAAAAAAAAAAAAAAAAACTTTCAAATTATATTGATTAAGGGTGTGTTTGAGCCACATTATTTTGAAAGAATGTATTATGGAATAGTAGATTGATGAAAAATGTATGGTTGAAAAAGAAGGAAAAGATATTGATGTGATGTAAAATATTATTTTATTAAAGAATGTGTGGTTGAAAATGAGTAGAAGAATGAGAATGAGAAAAATAATGTGTACCAAACAGGGGCTAAATTATATTACAAGAAAAAAAATATTTGTAGCAATACAAATAATAGCATGTTCTTTCTGATAGACACTTGCAAGGGCACACTGACTCCTGTATATTTTAAAGAACAAAGAAGCTTACGAAAATGTGTTGTTACTATTGAGATTCCAATCAATCTTAATTGTTGAAGGTACATACACTTGATTATTGCTTCATGCAATCCCACTTTTTTGCTAAAGCACTGAACTACACATTATTAGTGCAAAAATGTTCTAAATTTTCTTGGTGGCTGTAATTACAGGAGAAAGTAGAAAAATATGAAGCGACCATAGTGCTAATGGTAAAACAGTGCAACCAAATCTGGCATTCTTCTCATCTGACTGCTTGCAGTTGATGGAGTACTTCCAAATGAAGACGGGCCCTTTAATAGGATGAGATAAAGATTATCTGCTCTGGCCCGTCATCTTGCAAGATTATGTAGTTTCACTTCAAGAGCACCACTCTGGATCAAGAGGCCCTGAATGAGAAATCGCCATATTTAACGTCGCTCTAGGGGCGAGATGAACAACATTGCACAAGATGCCTTATGAGTTAAGATCCAGTAAAAACAAGATACAACCATTGGGAAAACAACAAATCCGAGCTCCATGTTATTCTTCAAATGAATGTGTGCATATTTTCTCCAGCAGCAATGACCAGTTTTCACCAAGTTGCAGCGGATTCAGCTCCATGGCAATCCTAAAATCCTGCAAAGAAATTGGGCAATGCATTCTATGTTCTTGCACGTCCAAAGGCTTACCACTACCTTGCATCTGATCTTGATGCCCTGGTCTGACACCATTAACAACCTTCATACAAGCCTGATGCTTTTGCCTATTGTTCACTGTTAGCTCGTCCCCTGACCTAACCCCCACAAGTTCAATGCAAGAACTTATTAAATGCTTCATGTAAGAATCCAAACCAAGGTTCAATATATAGGCACATTCCACTGACACCCCTTCAAGACCCTGTGCTGAAGAGATGTGCTCCATTCGTTCCCTTAATGTTAGACTATCCAATAAAGAACCATCATCAAACGTGCTAGTACATCTACTGCTACTAGTGAGAGGCAGAGATCTGTGTGCCCCACCAGTGCTAACTGGGCATAGTGTAATCCCAAGTGGAGCTCGAAGTGGACTTCTAGCAGAAACCTCTCTCCTGTTATCTCTAACTAACAATTGAGTCTGATCCTTGTTATGTACAGAAACTGAAGCATCTGATGATCTGTTTCCTTCTGACAATTTCATGGTGTGGGGACCCAAGAACTCCCTTTCATTCTCTGCTTTCTGCTTGAGTCCTTGACGATGCACTAGCTTTCCAATATCAGGTGGATCCAGATGTCCATTCTCATAGATGACATTGAAATCACTAGACTGAGTGGCTGGCAATTGTTGAGAAGCAAAACTAGTCTTCCCATTTGGTCCAAGTGCACTATGACGTTCACTAGTCCTCCGATCATGATACACCGTCCGGGCCTTTCGAGGTGAGACTGACAACATGTCGCCCCCATTTGACAAACCCGGTGAACCTGAAGCCTGAGTTATAGCAGCATGGGACCCATTCTGCTGATGACCATCGCCAGGAATTTCCTTGTTACTGACTTGAGCAGCATGCTTCAGAACTTCATCCTCATGACTCTCCTGGGGTGGTACCTTTGCACTACAAGCATTCTTCAGAATCGAACGAATGAACTGATTATGCAGCGGAATATTCTCCCGCCCAAGAATCCTAAGACAAAGCTTATCAAACTCAACCTTGCTCAATTTCAAACCCAAGAACCTATTCAAGTAATAAAAATACTGCTTGGATCCCTCCAGCCCAAGTTTACTCAATATTCGAGCTTTCAATTCGGTTAGATTGATCCGCGAATGCTGATGTGGTGGTTGCATCTCTGTCTCCCCCTCTCTTCAACACACAAAATCCATACAACAAGAACACACTCCGCTACAACAATGATACAGAACTTTGAACTAAATTAGGGTTTTTATACTCCATGTCCAAAAACCTATCTTCCAAACAACTTTTAATCCTCCTAATAGACTCCCCAAGAATGCAAAACAAAAACCCATATTCAGAACCTCAATTTTATACCCTATACTTCTTGGTGGTTTGAGTTCGCACACAGAGATCCCAAATTTTCCATTGGACTAACTCTCCCTCCAAAAACCCAATTTTTACAAAACTTTCAAACTCTTAAACCAAAAAAAATCACAATTAAAACACCACCAAACCTTTATTTCACTAATCCAATTGGAACCTGAAGAACCCAATAAAGATACCTCCCCACAACTCCAAGTAAACCTCACAATTTTATTTATTTCCCAAAAAAACTCAAAAAATCCAAATGCCAATTTTCCAATAAAAGATTTAAGCTTGAATTTCCAACTTCAAGCTCAGAATTTGACGCTCAGAATCCAAATGAATAAAAATAATTACACCAAGATTCAAACTCCAAGAGAAATAAGAGTTCACGGATAGAAAATGATTGATGGCTAACCTTGTTGAAGCTCCTCCAATTCAGATTCAACGAAAACTAATAAGCAAATTCTTGGCTTTTAATTTTATTATTCCTTTCACTCGTTCGTGGCAACCGTGTAGCTTCTTCTTCCATTGCTCGCGTCTTCATTTCAAAATTTGCTTCGCATTTTGATTTTCCATTTTTTTTCAAATATTTTTCTGAATCACAAAATTGAAGACCACTCTTCTTTGTGCTTTCTCTGATCGCGCTCTCTCTTTCTTCGATACTCCTTTAGTTTTTGTGTCTGATTAATTTATTATTATTATTTTTTTTTATGTTATAATTTCTTTGATTGTAATGTACAACTTCTATAGCATAAGATACATATAAGAATGTTGTACAGTATCTTTGAGAAGTTGTACATGGATCTGGCAGGATAGTAAATAGTTTGGCATTATCAATTTCTGTTTATGGAAGTTCAACTTCTTCTCACGCGTTTTACATTCGTGAAGTCCACTTTCACTGTCATTGGACCATAATAATTGACCTGAACATATGTTGTTGATGCGTGTTAATTCTACACTTTAATTGCACCTGGGTAACTAATTCTTCATTGGAATTATTTCATTTTCTTTTTGTCATATTTCATATTCAGAAACCAGGAAAAAAAATGATTCTAACAAAAATTTTAGGAGGGAAGATTTTTTTCTTCTTTTTTTTTTTTATAACACAAAGTTGGATTCGAACTCTAGGTCAAAATACTTTGTAATCGATATTTATTAAATAGTTAAATAATAGAATAAGAACATAGAATTTGTTATCTGTATGAAACATACCGTCTTGACAATTTTTTTAACTTTACATCATAAAATTTTTCAAACCTAAAAATATTAACACAATGAATTTTACTGTGAGAAAATGTTGAATTGATAGTTATTGATGTAACTAGTAAGCTCCAAGAAAGAATAACATAAAACTAAATTGATTGAACGATGAAGCAAATATGTTGTTGCATGAGTTACTTGCGTGTAAAAATGCCTTTCATAATTGAAGCCATGGGCACTATCCATTTATTCGCTCAATCTAACTTTCTTTTGATCATATACAAGAATTCGAACATGATTTTGTAATGATCCAATAATAGTGATATAAATGATGAACTCTCAATTGATACGATGTGCTATTTTTTCTATTCATTTCCTTTCGGGACGATGATATACACGAATTTCGCTTTATCCAAATGTACAAAAGATTCTAGCCACACTTAGCAACCCAAAGAAATATAAAAATTAATCAAACCATAATTTTTTTCGATATCATTTGTTTTATCTCATTTAAGTAATTTATAATGTATTTTTTAAATGCCTATTCTAGCTCATTTAAGTAAAATATAATTATTGGACCATAAGTATTAAGGGAAGTGCTAGAAGTACTTCCNACAAGGATGACTTAAAGGCCACATGGCCTCTCCCGGAGGCCACGTGGCCTTTGATTACTACAAGGATGACTTAAAGGCCACATGGCCTTTAAGTCATCCTTGTAGTAACCAATGAAGTAAACATAGAATTTTCCAAGTATTAATAACTGGGTAATTCTATATGTACTTACTCTTTTAATACAGGGGTTACTTACTCGAGTTTGTCCATGTAATACCTCTTTTCCATGTAATACCTCTTTTCTGATGTTATATAACTCCTTTTATGATCTTTTTTTTTTCCTGCTTTTGTTGATCCTGTTTTTATAATTATGTTGGTACAAGCTTGTGAAATGCTATCGTTTTTTGTTATATAACGTCGAGTGCTGTTATAATTTGGGTGTGATCCAAATTCCTTGTTTAAGTAGTTGAAAAATTCTATTTGAGGTGCACGTCAAGAATAATTCATTTTGAAATGTTATTGGAGTCCTATGTCAAGTGGAAAATTTATTTTGGAAGCCCATTGAGAGTTGAAAATTGATATGGATTTGAAGAAGAGTTCGGGATGAAGAAATCAACTTGGAGCAAAAAAAGAAAAAATATATTTTTTTTTATTATTATTTTTTTTCGGGGCGGATTGTCGGCGTCGTGGCACCTTGTTCCATTCCCTTTTCCACGTTTTCTCTTTTATTTCGTTTTGGACTTGATTTTTTGACATCCTACTTCATCAACAACTACTAAGAGGGTTTGAACGTTCCTTATATATTTTCTATAAATATTAGATTCTTCTATACAATTTTATAAGTGTGAGAAAATAGATTTCTAAAAGTATAAGATCCATTTTAATTTTCTCTCTTCTCCATTATTCTTGAGTCAATAAAATCTCTTAATTCTTCTGCCATATTTATTGTATTTATTATTATTTCACTTGACTAATACTTCATTATTGTGTCATATAACTTCAACATCTCAATCCGGTGGTTGATTTCATAACAGTATGAAATACACATTTCAATAGATCATGTTTGTGCGTAATAAGTGTACACATACGCAAACACATTATATGTACATAATTTCACCACAAGAATTTCATTCTCTCTCAAAAATAGGGAGTCTACATCTATGGCTTATGCATATTTGTTGGAGAATATCAAATAAATCATAAAAAGTTAATTTTTTTTGTACCTAGCAGATGGTAGTAAAGATTCATTAGAAAGGTCGGGCTTTCAATGTCAAGGAAGCTCGTTTAAAGTGTTTTGCTTGAAGATTGTGCTTTTGAACTCCTCGATGGCCTTAATTTATCCGTTCCTTTCTCAATCTTGATTGCGTATTGTATTGCCAATATAACATTCTGCATTCTTGGTGTGTGCTGGAGCTCTGTTGTTCAACACATAGGATTGCTACTTGTGTTATTCTACGTATGGACTTGACTTCGTCCCTATTAGTCTAGGGTCGATAATGCTAATCACATCTCTTTTATGGATCATTGACCTTGCCTAGAAAAGAATATCAAACTATCAGGTTTAATGGTTTGATTTGAGGCTTGGGAGCATTAGAGCTTAATTTAAGGGAACAATACATAATTACT
>CAIGRO010156539.1:0-17720 GCA_903798355.1 Fraxinus baroniana | reverse complement strand
TTAACATCTACCGTTCAACTTGAGGAGGAGTGTAGAAAACCGTATATGGAAGTTGTCAATTAAAGATGTAGTTTTATATTAATTGATAGTTTAAGATTCTTTCCTTAGTTAGCAGATTTATGTTTCCTTCCTTATATTCAATATTTGTAATATAAATTGGTGTATTAGGTTTCTTGTATATTATTCAATTAATAGAGAAATTTGTCCTCTCCTATCGGTTTCTTCAATTTGTCTCCCTTTTTCAACCACGTAACCCTAGATTTCTGACGCCGAGTAATCTCCTCCATCTCCACCAACCTAACCAACTTTTCCTTTAAATACCCCACGACTCCTTCTCCTCCCCATCCAACCCCCGACTCTCCTCAAGCTTATATCCAGCTCTTCTATGTCTAAAAGACATTGGACCTTACAAACATCCTCCATATCACACTCTAGTGTCCCACATTATTAGTATGCCTCCTAATGCCCCCGATGACCCCAAAAACTGAAAACCAACGTGATGTCCCCCCATAAGCTACTGACCACAACCTTCGAGACGAACTTCAATTTAGTTTCTTGCAAGCAAACAAGGCCCGTCTTCCATCCCCTCAACAAATTTCGGACACCTAACCTTTTCCCAGCCTCATTAAGCCTCGTAACATTCTAGCTAAGAATTTTTGGAATCATTTTAACACTCCTTCGTCCCTCCCCAACAATCATTTCCTTGACTCACCACCCTTAGCATCATAATTTACTGACCATTCGAGTCACTTAAGTTCGCGAACACCCTTCCTTACTTTACCTCCTAGTGTACTTTTCCCCTGTCCCTTACTAGCCTCCAGTTCCTCGAATAATTGCATGATTCTACCTTCATAACCATTGCAAGACACGCCAACCAACTTACTAAACTCCTGAATTTTTTTAAGGATCCAATTAGAAGGTTGGGGTCCTGCTTCAGTCGCATCCACCTTCATTGTTTCCTCTACAAGACAACACTCCATCGGGTCATACGCAACTCCCTCCGCTTCCTCGACACATGCAACATCATTGTAAGTCCCCCCTTTCTGGCCGCCTTTTAACAACAAAACCAAAGCTTTTTCAGTCCCTAATTCATTTTCTTTATGGGGTTTAATGTGTCTTTTGTTATATGTGTTCCCAACCATAACTGTCGCACGCGCCGCATCATGCTCTTTCGGGACTATCGAAGCAGATTTCTTTACCAAAACATGTGTCATTTCTTGCTTAACTGAAAGTAATCCGTCTGTCAACGAATTCCTGTCCATCGCGCCGAGTGTTTCCAGCTCCAGGTTCACCATTTTCGGCTCCCTATCCTCATCCGTGTCCAACTCCACCACCTCAACCCCACCAACATTTCCGGAGTATATGGCTTCACTCTGTACCTGACCCTTGCCATTGGGTTTAGTCATTCCCTTCTTGTCCTCAGATGGGCTACATTCAGTGACAACTCCTTAAGAACCAAACTCGTTTGTTTTTCGTTAGCTTGAGATTCATCCACGCCAACCCCACACTGATGACAATAAAATATCATGGGGATCGCCTCCAACCCACATCCCATTAGCCTAATTAAATCGTCCAACTCTTCCTTCAACGCCTGGGTGCATGCCCTTTTTTCAGCGTTGTTTATTATTCCACCATGTGATCCTTCTGCATGTGTCCCCATAGGCTTGGGCTCCTCAAGATGACCATCAAGCTCCCTCACATTGTACATCCTATCATTTCGCCCTATCCCTCGTTGGTCGGTTTCATGCGATGTCTGTAAGTTTGCCGTAACTTCGGCATAGGTCATCGTTTGTCGAATTCCTTTGATTTTGTAGAAACGGCAAATCTGATGACAAATTAAGCCTGCTGAGGACTCTAGGAGTAATCTGCTCATTTTTCTGATTTTTCAGCTTTTTCGACGGCCCACGCACCGTCAGGTTCACCGCCGGAGCGGCGCATGGTCCACGCGATAGTCCTTCAGGCGTCAAAAAAGCCTACCTAGGACGTCGGTCAAGCGCGTCTGCTGGAGGGAGGGCCGAATCCTGATAAATTTGGGTTTTGGACCCAAATCGCTCCATCGTATTGCCTCCATCAAGGTAGCCGTCGTCGGAGTTCATCACCTCAGCCCAGATCGCCTCACCGTTGACCACTGAGCCGAATCGAGCGGAGGTACTAGGGTTGCCACCTAGGGCCGCCGTATGTAAGTGTGGATATGTATGTGGCATGAGGCCGGTGGGGTTTGGTCTGCTTGTCGACGCCCTCTTGCCGTCGTCGGCATCGACCGAGGTAGATGGTTGCTGGGTGGCGGTTGGTTGGGTAAGTGATGGAAGGGTATTTTTGAATATTGGGGGAAAGGGGTTAATAGCTTACACACCATAAGACGCTGGTAGAGCTAAATTCTCCGTTGTGTAATAATAAGTTTAACAGTTGGGGAAAGTCGAATGCAAAAATGTCTTATTGAAGGAAAATGAACATCATTTCAGACATGGCCAAGAAGAATCGAAGGAAATTCATTCATATGTAAGGAGACAGTAGAAGTAACTTTTGTCATCTTACGACTTTCATAATCCACCAAAAGGATGCCTTACCAAGGGAAATACATGCTCCAACTATTATGTTAACATATGCCTGAACAAATGCTTCAGCGTCCATTTCATAGATATCATCCATCTCATTTCCAAGGCCTTCTATGCCATTTTGGACAACTTCAGGAACCTGGGACTGCATCCAGTCTTCCGATGGACAAATCCTGTGCCAAATAAATACAAATTCTCATAAATACAAGAAATAATAAAGTATCCCAATTCTAAATATCAACTAATAATTCACTTGCATTTTACAGACAGACTCTAGGCCATGGTATTATATATTTTCAGAAATATAGCAAAAAATAAATTTGACAATTTCTAGGAATGTCTAATATGCTACCTGCTCCATTGTATCAAATTCCGAGCAATAACACAGAGCATTACAAAATCAGGTCTCACATGTTGTAATTCAAAATGTGTTTGCGGAATAGGCAGCCGAGATGCAACCATCTTTGATTCTGTCTATTATGGTTAAAAGGGCATTAGGATCAGGGCAAGAAAAAAGTATGAATTAACGAAGCGCATAATCAGGTGAAGTAGTATATAAATCAAAACAAAATTATTGTACCTCAAGTTACCTTCAAGTAAATTAGAGTAAGAGCAATTATTGCCCCAGGGGCAGTAACATCAATATTGACCAGACTCCCATCCATTATCTAGTACGACAAAGCAGCATAATTTGAGAAAATAATCTAACACCGGAAAAGAATAGCCAGTTGCACAGCCTCACAAGATTCTAATTGTTAGTCAAATATTGCTGTGCATAATATTGCAGGGAATAAAGATTACACAACCTGCCCTGCACTTCGATTGTGTTCATCAACAGATGGTTTAAAGAGATGTAATCGATCCTGGTAAATAGCAGATTGACAAAGTCAGCCACAGAAATTCAAGATGTTCATTCTAGATAAAAACTTGTAGCAATATTTCTAATTCAGATATGGAGCAAATACATTATGAAGCTCTTTGCCACTGATATATTGAAACAGGCGATCAATTAAGGGGTCCTCAGAACCAAGAGCATTTTCCCCACGACCTTCAACGAAAGAAGGAAGGTGAGGTAAGTTAACACAGTAATTTCATTAACTGAATCAATTTAAAAACAATACCCAAGGCAACAAGTCCGAGTGAAAATCCTGCTGAAACTGCATAACCCTCCCTTTCGAGGACATTATCGCCTCCACTTCGACGGCCTATTTCACTCTGGAAAAGAAATTGTAAATTTATAGTTCATCGATAGAGCATATCATTAAAGATACAGACTACGGAGTTCTCTTTATGAGAAAACAGAGTATGTTCTAGAACCAGACATGTATAAATAACAGAAAATGTAATAAATAGCTCTGTTCACATAATATTCAACGTAATATTGATAATAAGCCTCTAATGTTTCACCGCGTGTCAGTTTGGAATATTAAAAGCGAAAGCAACAAACTAAATAATGGGTATTCAATTCAATTTGCCCTCCTCTGATCCCTGAACCCTTGGAGCCAAATAATGATAAATAAATAAAAGAGCCAAAGTATAGGTGTCATACACCCATCACATTGACCTTATACAACAAAAGAGCCACTAAAATAAATCAAATAAATTGAAAATACATAAAATCGAGTTCAAATGAACACTCAAACATCTCACCCATTCTATCTTATTTTTCTAAACAACATCCAACTGATTATTTGATTCCACAATACTCGGAGAGATGCCTTAGGAATTACTAGAGAATAAATTCACTCAGTCTCCACTCACTTCTCCTAACATGGTTTGTTCGAGATTTCACAAGGAGATGAAAGCTTCCAAAACATTCTCTAGGACCTTCCCAGGATGAAGTTGTAAGCCGAAGAAAGATCAAAAACAAAAGCCTTGGAGGAAAAGTCATGATTGTCAAGAGGAAAACATAATCAATGGGGACATCAGAACAAAAGAAGGAAATTAGCTATCAGACAAATGCACTATTAAATGACAATAAAAGGGTATAGAAGCAGTCAGTTGGACAAAGAGGAAATAGGAACTATGATTAGTATTATATTTTGCAACTGTTTTCGTTTTTCTTCTTCTAAAGAAATTCATGGGAAACATCAACGGTCCCATGAGCACACAAGCATGCTCAAGTAATATAAGTAATATTCCAACAACATATAAAGTAACATAAGGGAAAAATAAATATCAACCCCAGGGCACAAAGAATCACATTTAAGAAGCAATAGTCACTGAAAGTACCAGAAGAACTTGCATTGTCTGTGGATGTGCTGATCCTTCGTAAAGGAGTCCAATAGACAAAAGTGCTGCTGACTGGAAATTCACAAAATAAAAAATGGAGTGAAATCCATAGTTAAATAAATTCGAAATTAAATGAATTTGAAAATAATAGAGGATAAACAAATAAACAAGGAACCGGCAAAGAATCTAATAACATGAAGTGTTACAGGAAAATTATGATGCACCGACACGGACACGTGTGTCCAATACGGATACGACACAGACACGCCGACACAATTTTTTAAAAAAGTACAGACGCGACACGTCATTGACACGTTGATTGAATTCTAAAAAATTTTTCATTTATATAGTATAAATTTAGTTTTATACTTGCTAAAAACTTTGAATTAAAAAAATATTATATTTCTAATATAAAAAAAAATGATTACGGTAGAGTGTTCAAAAAGTGTCGGTATCGACTCGTGTCCGACACGGACATGCTATTCTAATTGAAGTATCCGTGCTATGGAGCAGAAAAATCAAATGTGTAAAACTAAATGAGAAACAGAATTTTGTTGATTCAAATGATATACTTGCAAAAATGAAGACAAACAAAACAAATAAAGATATTTGTTAAGCGTAAAATCAGATGCAATTTTATTTTCACACATAATAAACAAGATACCTGTATGAGGGTTGGCAATTCTAATTCTGGGAAGGAAGATGGATGGCGCGCTGGTAGGTGTACATAAAGAGACTGCTCAAACCAAAAGAAAGCAGTTAGCTATTTATTATTCCCATAAAAAAGGTATGCCTTACATTAGTTGCAAAGTCATAATAAGACCAAGTGAAGGAAAACTTTAAGGTATCAAAATAGCATTAATAACACCAAAAAAATAATTCCACTTATTAATTTAGTTCTTGACATAGGAAGATGATATCAGAAGAGCATTAATAAATATTTACAATTATTAAGGCCCCGTTTGAGCCACATTTTTCTAGAATGAGAATGAAAAATATTGTCGTTATTAAACCCACACAAGAGAGATAAATTCAAATTTGATGGTTTGATGTGATGGAGAACGGTCATATTTTTCATTTTTAGGGAAGGAAAAAATGGCTCAAATAGGGCCTAAATGAAGAATAGGGTCATAAAGAAAAAAGACAAGGAGACTAGACATTTCACTGAGATGTGTGCTTAGCCTTTCAGCATTAGTTTTATACCCAAATCTGTTTCCCCATAGTCACACAGGTTATCAGCTTGTCACAACTTTCCCATACGCAAGGCTTTTTCTTCACACCTCCCACCTAGGCCCTGCCTTTTAGATAACTACATATTACAATCATCAACAAATCTGCTTCCCAAAAATGGCCCCGACACTGAACTCAGAATTCAATGCCACATTGATGCGCACAAAATGATTCTCTAGCAATCCATCATCAATCATCATTACTGCCATTAGCGCCATTGGCTTTGGCAGTGTCACTTAAACCTTTAGAATTTATAAACAAGCCTAAACTGGAAAGAGAAGGGACTAGGGTATATTGGGAATAAAAATTAGAGAGTAAATGGGAAGACAGTCAGTTGGGGAGGAAAGGAGCAGGGGAAGAAGGGAGGGTATTACGATTGTGTAGAATTAAAGGAGTTAATTCTGTAGGGCAGATCCAAGTGATCTGGAGTTGATTTTCACATGTCATGTATTGACGTAATTATATTTAGCTGTATTAGTTTCCTATTTTTCTCATATTTGGTTAGATATGTTAGATATATTAGTATCCTAAATTAATGGCTAAAATCAAGTATTGTGAATCAGCCTGTGATTTCTCTTCATGTACTTGTATATATTCAGCATTCTCTGTGATTAATAAAACGAGGTATTTCACCATCTTTCTCTAAAGATTGTTGTAAACAAGTTTGGTTGGCAGAGGATGTGAGAAGCATGAAGGCTGATGATAGAAAGATTGGGACAAGGGATGGAGAAATGGAGATGAAACACATCCCAGGCGAAGGGAACATGAAGGATGAAGAGCACAACATAATTAAGTTGAAAGTGTAATTAGGCTCATGGAATGGTGTAGGGCAATAGGAATTGAGATAAGTGATTGAGATGGGAAAAGAAGTGTTGAAGCTTCATGAGAGGAAAGCATTTGCAGGTAGGATGGCATAGCGAGTCTACATGTGGTAGGATTAAGGAGTTTCTACGAGACAATGGGATGGTAGGTGGGGCGACTGAGGCTGCCGCGGTAGAATTGAAGGAAGATTTCAGAAATTTTACCAGTTTCATCATTATCATATTTCATTTTCCCCAACCACTTGGCATTTGCTTTCTTCCATCTATTTTACTTCTTGTTCCCTGTTTATTAGTTTTTTCCCTTACTCATGAAAGGTTAAAAAGTTATCAGGGGTTGACATTAAATGAAACCTAATGGGGCGCTTTTCTAGTTATTACATGATTCTTTTGATGATTAATTTTACAAATTCAGTGATTGAAACTTTGTTTATTAAAAACTAAATTATTGTTAATATGGTAGAAAGTATAGGTTGTTCAAGAGTAGTTCACTCATCCAATAACCATGTATGAATAAATAAACTTGTCACATGGAAACATGTAAAAACTATGTCAAGTATGGTAGGCAATGAACAGATGTAATTTGTGTTCAGCTTAGGAATATTATCAGTAATATAATTGTGAGACATAGAGTAGGGAAGGGAAGGGATAGGGAGAAACTCTGTGCTTCTACCTTTGAAATTGCTGGCTGCATGGTTCCCCTGTATGATGCTGCAAGGCCCAGCATTAATCCTACAGTAGTACTTTCATGTTCCTGCTAAGGATACATCAGGATTAGAAAATGCTACTTAATATAGATAAAATAAAAATATGAAATATTACGAAGAAAAAAGGTGAAAATGAGATGGAAGATGAAGTTGAGAAAAAAAAAACCAAGTATTTGTCTGGAGCAATCAGCCATACAGTTCCAAGAATATAGTGGGTGACAAGAAGCATTAATGTTATCATATCAGCAGCAATTTTTAGATAGTTCTTTGAAAAGGCTCATACATCACTAAGAATCAGAGAGTTAGTGTGGAACAAAACCACTTTCACAGTATAATATAACTTCTAAGAATCTCATTGGTATCAAATTCTTCGTATAATCAAATAATGATTACCAAACCAATGTGAGTCCTTAATTTCTATCATTAACTCCATAATTGTGCAAACATTTCACAGTACGAATCAAATACATGAATCCATTTTGGTCATTGCCTTTGTAAAGTATGCATTACACTTTTCTAAAGAGTACATGCATGATCGTATTTCTGAAGAACACAAGGCCAAAGGAAAAGCAAAAGTTTCACTGTAACCTCTCAGAAAGACAACTCATCAGAACTTCCAGTTAAATGATAGGATGCTCATGATTCTGTGAAAAAGATGGTCATTTGTGCCAAAAACAAATGTATGCATGTGTAAACATTGACGAGTCTCTTTGTGTGTGTGTGTGTCTATACAAATATGTAGGTGTGTCAATGTGTATATTATGTATATATGTATGTGTATATTTTCGTGTGTGTGTGTGTGTAAGACGTAAAAGATTTTATGCAAGTATGAATGCATGGATATATATAGATAAGATGTAAAAGATTGAAGATAAAGAAACTAAATGGGGGAATGAATCAGCAGTTCAACCTGTGAATAGTACTGGTATACATCAGTAATATTCAAGACATGAAGTTGTCCATGTAAACCCAAAGCAAGAAGAAGCCCCGCATGACTAACATTGGGCTCCTCAGGTTTGTTATAAAGTATCCATGTTCTTGACATTTTTCCCTGTGTGAAAAGAACGTGGCCCGTAAGAACAATTTTCGGTTGTGCTACTGGTACATTATGGCATCCATAATGGATGCCATAATGCACAAGGAGTATTATCCAACAATTTTAAGTGAATGCGCTAAATCTCATCCAACATGAGATAAGGGACAGATGGGGAAGAAAACAATATCTACCATCACCTTTGCCGACTGGCTATTACTTTAAAATATATATCAAATATAAACCTGAAGGGGAGCAAATCTTAAGCCCGCAGCAACTGCGTTGTGAAATTCAGGCCAACACTTGAGATCTTGAACGTTTGTAATGTTTGCATCTAAATTAACCTGCAAAACAGTTAACATTCCCGCATGATTGTTGAAGCCTATCTATTATGGCATAAACAAAATCATTGAAACATGACATTACTGTTGCGTTTTGCTGTGCAGGCAACCGACCAGCCAAAACAAGTTTTGGAACAGTGAGAGCCTGCAACAAAAAACGTCATTCGTGTGATTATTTTATCCCTTACCATGTCTAGCTGAAGCTGTAAAATGAGAATGAAAGTACAGCAAGAAAAGAGAGTTCCATTCAACTTGAAAAAAAATATGACCAGATAATAAAAGTTGTGATAATAACTAAAACCAAAAAGCAGTAGCACCTCAGTTAAAAGGGTACATATTGTGCCCAGTGTAAATGCCCCACGACCAAAAGGAAGAGTAGTAGTTCTTTGAGCAAGATGCCAGAGCTGAGTCTGTATAAATAATATCAAAATAAGCAACTATAGGTCGAAAAAATAGATATTATCTAATCCCACATAAAGAGGAATCAGAAATGATTATCAGAATCAAAGAAAGTTGCAAATCTATTGATCCAGAATCAAAGAAAAACAGGTACAAATCCTTTAAAATGAAAATCAGGTAAAGATCTGTATTAAGCGACTAAAACAGCAGACACCTGTTGGAGGTCCTGATCAGAAGCCATAGGGTTAACAGGAGTTTGTATTGCTACAGGTTTTGCAGAACACAAAAGACGTCTCACCTGTGTAAAAGACAACTAACGGTTATATACAGTGGATAACCCATAAGATTAGCATGGCAGCAGGACAACTATATTTCATCAAAACTACATTGCAAGAAATTGACTCAAACTCGCGGCAAAAGTACACAATTCAATCAAATATCGAAGGCTAGAAAAATTATCTCCAATGAACTCTGTGAACATTGTTGGAGGAAATGTGCATGCCAATGGCATGAACTTAAAAATCGATATGCCCACAGATGTTTATATGTACATCGTATATGACAAATATCCACAACATGGATCTATATCCGAAACAAAGATGCTTTCAGACAAAATTAGAAACTGCATACTGAGGAATTGGACACCAAACAGTTCATCTAAACGACATGGATGGTCAAACCAGTATAACTTCTGTTAAAAATAAATAAAAATTAGGTGAGAGGGGGTCCCAATTCAAGACTACGGAGTGTGCTGGTCCTGTTGGATGCTCAAAAAGTTCAAATATTGCATGTGGCAGTACAGAACTTAACCAAGAACGTAAAGCCCTAACACAAGGATGTAGTAACAGCCAAGAAAGAAAAACACAATATCCAAAGAACCATTAATATCAGAGCAACATATCATGAACATCCTTCCAAAATTAAGCATTGTGAAATCATACTACAAAAATTAAATACCAATTTCAACATGTAACAGATACAGACTTGTAAAGTTGAAGATGACATTCAGTAAGTTATACTTTATTGGGATTCAAAATGAATTTCAGCAGAAAACAATTTATATGTTGGTTTTTTGATATAGATAAGTTCATTAGTGAGAAATGCACCTCATTTAGCCGCATATCACGACCATAGCGCAACTGTGTGCTAGAGTTGAAAATATGCTCCATTCCATCAGTCACTGATTCATCGAAAGAGTCTAGATCCTTCAGCTTTGTACTCTCCAATTCAAGCGTCTCAGAAACTGAGGAAGGTATTGTCACTGGATGCAGATGCAACATGTAAGGTATAGACATAGAGATCAAATTTAAATTCGTGTGACGTTCCTGTTCCACGATCTTGCTTGGATCTGTCGAACACAATAAAGCCAAATCTTCCCTGCCAAGGAGCACGTAAGCAGCTGCAGGCCATTTTGTTGGAGGAGACTCACGACACCTGTCCAATGCCTTGAATAGACATTATAACATATGATTATTTATGAAATTGAACACCAGAAGATAACTTAGGAACCAAAAACATTCTGTTGGCTTATCCCCTGAAAATCCAAAGAACTGCCAGGGAAAAAAAAGTTATGTTCATTTAGAGCACACACTTTGCAGAGAGAGAGAGAGAGAGAGAGAGAGGAGGATAATGCACAAGATAAAATATCCAAATTCATTAATGTCTTAAAGTCTTCATATATGATAACTTTCGTTAAGGTTTAGCATCAAGGCATCAAAACCCCCAGAGTGCCAATAACTTTATAATAAGGTGCAAATATGGTGACACAATATAACAATGCACTTCCATAAATCAAGAAATTGAGCTGTCAACTTACATGTCGCAGAGGAAGAGAGATGCCAGCTGGCAGCAAGTCCAACTGTTGCAAACCAAATTTTTCACCAACCATTGCCAGAACAGTTAGCTCTTCACGAGTATAAAATAACCCAGATGCAATATTGCAGGTAACTCCAGTCGACAACCTTTTTTCTGATTGGTCTGCTCCACACAATAGGCTATAGAATGAAACAATCTTCCGGGCCCAGTTTACAACAGAACTTCCATCTTTGCAGATCAGAAATGGAAGATCTTTAGTACTAGCAGAATTGCATCCATGCTGCAAACAATTTTCTAGCCATCTGAATAAACTTGGAGGTGTCCTTGGAGAAGATGAGAGCTTAGACTCCTCAAAGCCTTTCAAAAGTCCAGGAAAATCACGTTTATAATGATCCAAGTAGTTTTTTTCATTCAAGAAACCAGCAACATCGCATAATAGAACTACCAGAAGACTCAAATCCCTACAAAGAAAAATAGGCATGAATGTGAAATGTTTCCAAGGACAAAATCGAAATGCTAAGAACATATATTCTTGCTAGCCAAAGTATGCATGGCAACAATCTGTCAAAACAAGGCTTGCTACAGCAATTGTTAGACAGACTGAGATGTGATCATAAAATATTGTCGTCAGTTTTCTAAGTCCAGAAATGCAAGGACTAGTTGAAAAACATTGAAGACGTGCAAGGACAACTTTAGGATCATAATTTTAAAACAAAATGCGTTAAATTACAGTAAGACCAACTTTTATAATAAAAAGAGGACAAACTAGGAAAAGTTAGAAGTACTGAGTGTTTATTTAAGACGTGTGAATTCCTGATATACTTAAGTCATTGTCTGGTCACCTTTACATTCTTGCTACAATTCTATGAACAATAAATTTATATCTTATAAATTAAAACGAATCAGAAACTACTAAACTCTCATACTTTTCTACACATGTTGAGGTATTGGTGCAACCATGTTAATTGATTGGCGTAATTTGCCAACTATACTAATTTGTTTACATTCTATATGTCCCTCACTGTTGTCCCCCACTTTCTGGGAAAATGTTTTGTTCGTATATCAGTGTTACTCATCTATTTCTCGTGAATGAATTCTTTTTATGTACAAAATAAAATTAGAATATGAATTTTTGATCTTTTGCTTGTTTCAATAAAGTCGATGCTATAAAATGCAATGCAATTACGTGACCGGATAGCTGTGCAAGTTGATTAATCATTGTCAATAACTGCAAAATACAATGGGCGCTGATGAAAAGAAATATGATGGGATAAGTTAAGAACCTTTTGCGAAGATTGTCTAGTTTCAAAGTTTCATAAACTGCATGCAGTGAATCCAAAGTTTCTGTCAGCAATTTCAGGTAGAATGATTCCTCAGTTCTCTGGGGGTAGCCTACAACCGCTCCAGATGAACTCGATACCTGCATGCCAGATGATGTTCTAGAAAAACTACCAGCTATAAAGTTGTGTTTACAATACTTGTCATGATATCTGCTATTGATAAGAAAGTCCCATGACGAATGTGAAGCTAAATCTGAAGATATTTGAAACGAACAGTTAGACTTCCTACACAATTGCATTATAACACTACAAAAAGACTCCCATTCTGAATCAGCATTGGAATCTGCCTTTGATAGATAAGCTGAACTGCCATCACCCCATAGAAGGACTAGGAAGTGATTGTAAAAACAAGGACTAAGCCCTTCAGCCATTGCATTGATACAATCATTAGTTAGAGAAGAAGAAGGGCTACGTCGAAATGCACATCTGTAAATCTAAAACAAAAAAAAAAGTAGAAATTGTTAACATCTATCAATGTCAGAGACGGGGGGTAGAAGAGAAAATACATGATGTGAACAAAAATAACTGTTTTACAGAAATACTATGGTAACTAAGTAAATGCAGGCATGTTTTCTCTTTCATGACATTCAGGTACGAGTGTTCAGAAAAACTAACTTATTATTGCCTATTTGTGATTTTCTTTCCAAAAAAAATATAGGAACATTAATAGTGATGCAAGCAAAAAAAAGCATCAAATACATGATATTTACTATCTGCACTTAAGGCAAATAGTAGAATTTTTTTCTGTATAACTGTGTAGAATACTTTGCTTTTAGTTAAACTGGGTCCACAGCACAAGAAAGTGACAAAAACATTCAGATATTTCCTTGAGCGATAAAAGCAATATTGGATGTCACTTTCAGAGAAGGCCCGTATAATTATTTTACATACCTGTCCATTGTTCAAATTTAAATTTATTCGTCCTTCCACAGCATCAGCCAATCCAACAATTTTCAAATCACGGATAGTAGTTTTGGTTCCTGAAAGCTTTGGATTAATCAAAAGCTGGTCTCTACCCAAAAAGGAGGGCATAACATATCGGCATAGGCATAGCTTTCCAGACTGCAATTGTAAAAACTAACTCAGCATGCATATACATAAATTTCAGCAGAAATGGTAATCCACAGAAAGCTCAAAAGACATAAGTACGGTAACTTAGGTTTCATGTCACATGAAAAATATGTAATGTTTGTTGGTTGGCAGTTATCTACTGGAGGATTTTTAAAAATGCCGTAAAGACAGTGTCCTGACTCGTGACTTGAGTTGAGATTCGAGGAGCACAACTTGAAACTAAATTTCTGTATATTCTGGCTTAAAAAATATGATGGCCGATGCAAAGCTCCGTGATCTCGTGATATTTCGCAAACGCAGAACATCGTATAAGTTATGCTGGCAGCATTGTCAAAAATAACTCACAAGTAGCTCTCGAGAAGAACTCCAGGTGGCAGGAGCCATGCCATCATTTCAACTTCAGTCTATAATTTTACTTCACAGAAATGAAAAAAAATCGCTGAAATGTGATTGGAAATTTACTTCTAACTCAAAACATTTTCATGTTTTTAGACTTTCTTATCCTTAACCAATGTCTCAAGAAAAACTCGCACAAAAATACCCTTCTTTGGACCCAACAACCATATTTTGAATTTGAAAACCAGCAATTAAACAATAGAATTACAGGAACCTATAAAAGAATTCTCCAAGGAAACAACTACATATGCAAGGGAGACTGGAGAAGAATCCAAAACATTCCACAAAAAAGCAATATGCCACTATCAGCAATGAAAAGTTTTAACAACAAAAAAAGAAAACAAAAAGGATAAAGGTTTCTGAATGTTGATTGGCAATAAACAGGGGAGAACAACAGAGGCATAAACATAAGCCCCCCACCCCCCAATCCTACGAAAAAATTAAAAAGGTACAAAGAGCTTGTGAGCAGAATATTCAAATTTTGTCACTAGTTATGATACATGATATGGTAGAATTTATTTTTTTTCCTTTTTTTTTTTTTGATATTTAATCAAAGGATAATACATAAGAAAAGTATTATCAATTAAAACAAGAAATTAGGCAACCCTTCTATAGGATTAGTAGTCGTAGTATTAAACCAACTATACAAAGTCGGATAAAACAATTCGACTGATGTGCTCTGTTGTCCGTGTTTGATGTTCAAAACAGAGGTTGTTCCTTTATCTCCACACACACCATATGGTAGAAAATTACAATATATGCAAGAAATAAGTAACTTCTAAGGGAAGACGTGTCATTTATCAAATATGAGCCCATGCATTCAAAAGACATCATGTGAAACAAATGGAGATCGTTATTCCAATAAGAAAACATAAAAAGTTCGAGCAACTTACATAGAGAAGAAGGGTGTTTTCAGGAGTCAAAGTCACGATATCTCCAAGTGGAAGTAGTCCCACTTTTATTCTGCATAAATCAAATTCAAATCATTTAATTGGATTACAGAAGGATAACAACCAGTAATAGAGAAGGTAAATTTACCTAGGACGGGTAACAATAATAGGTGAGGCAGCAATTGCAGGTATGCTCCAGCTCATGTCAGGTTTAATATCATAGACAATCTCATTATTTATTTCCACACACTGAAGCCGCACAGACAACAACATCTTTTGTTCTTGGAGAAGAAAACATATAATAGGTGAAACATCATCATCAGTAGCCAAAAAAACCTGACACCATTATATGAGACACTGTCAAAAGAAGAGAAAGTAAACAGAGACAGGACACCATTAGACAAGATTCTAGACATAACGCCGTATGAGGGACATAGAGAAATTTCACTGAATCAAACAAGATGTCATGTGTTCACCATGAAATTAAAAACTGTTCAAGATAATATCCTAAAACCACCTAGGATAGTCTCACTCAAAAACTCAACTCATCAAGAAGGTTCTATTTCCATTAGCAACCAGAACTCAGCATATTGATATTCATGTAGACCCTTTTTTTTTTTTGATAGGTGATATTCATGTAGACCCTTAACAGAGTTTCAAACGAATTTAGTTTGGGTGGTATTTCGACAGGAACTCACAATGTTTTAAAAGGCATAATTAGGTACCAAGGCGTTTTTCCTTCATGAGGCAGAGGGTAAGCCTTGAGGCGTTTTGAGGCCAAAAAATAATTCAAAATAATTACATTTTTGATAGGAATTCAAAATAATTACATAATAAAGCACAAACAAGCTTCAGAATTTAGAACAATTTAAAATGTGTGCAAACAAACAAAAAAGAGAGAATCTATAAAGTAATAAAAAGCTATGACTTTAGTTGGTGGGACAGTGGACTATTTTCAAAGTAGATCTATTATAACCACAACTTTTAAATGTTTTAGTGGGGCTTTGGACTATTCTCAAAGAGGATTTATAAACAAATTTAATGTTTTTTGGCCAATCAAAGTAAATAAATCTAGAAATTAAGAAATACATACTAAAAAGCCTTCACACAGTGTTGTGAGATGCGTATGGTGCGGAAGAGGAATTAAAATTCTTGAAACAAAAAGAAAGTTGAAAAACTCGAAGTTTAGTACATAATAATTATAACGTATTTGAATTGATTATTGAAAAAGTATACAATGCCTTTGTTGATATAGGCAAAATAATTTCCTAATTTTACTAATATAAGGAAAGTAGGAAACTAAACAACGTTACTAAAAGGAAAGAAAACTAAAAGTCTAAAAGTAAACAAAATTCAAAATCGTAATTTAAAAGGAAACAAAAATCCTACCATAATAGTAAGCGTGTTCTATCCTATTTCTATTAGGATTGTCCTATATCAGTGTGACTCACTTAGTTGAGATGTACGGCTCCAAAAGCCACCTCATAATCAGCACCTTGAGGCATTTTTGTTTGCCTCTCAGGATATTTTAAATCATTGGAACTAGGAGCATTATCATACATGATAGGATATAGATTAAGGAAGCAAGGTACCTCTGAGTTGTACCTGAGAAGACTAATTAATAGCCTAGACATTGAAAAGATCATAACGAGAAAGTTTTCCGACTCGAAACATTCTCATGCTCTCTTGACAAATCAAAATTCACAACCCATTTTTTCTTCAAATAGAAGAAGAAAATTTAAAAGTTGGACCAAAAAATGCATGTGCTTCGAAGCAATATGAACTTGTATTCAGAACTCCATCCAAAAGCCACCAAAACAAATAATATGTTTGGCACCTTACTAGCAGCAGTGTGTGAACCTTTCCCCTGCCATATTCTTCGAAAGGAAAATTGATTTGCTAATACCCTAGAAGGGATTAAATCAGATGTCTTAACATGCACCGCTCCAATGTTCGAGTTGAGAACTTCTACAGCCCACAAAGAATGTTTCATCTTTCCTACAAAACATTAC
Source organism: Fraxinus baroniana (assembly GCA_903798355.1). Classification (NCBI taxonomy): domain Eukaryota; kingdom Viridiplantae; phylum Streptophyta; class Magnoliopsida; order Lamiales; family Oleaceae; genus Fraxinus; species Fraxinus baroniana. The sequence continues at coordinate 881 of CAIGRO010156539.1, read as the reverse complement.
ATGCAACAAATAACTACATATTTTTTTTGAATTCATCAAAAGAGTGATAGATTCAAAATTCACCATGAAATAAGCAAAATCTACCTTTATTATGTGATGCCACCAGAGGAATAGAATCACTCGTCCAAATTGTTACTTCATCAAATTCGCTCATTGGGTTCAGCTTACCCATTTCCTCGATATAAGTTAGCTGTAAATGGCATGATATTGTGACTTGCATTAGATTGATAGATAAAATTGAAAATTTTGTATATGTATAGTGGGATAAGAACTTGGGAAGATAGAATCACCATGAGATGAAAAAAGAAAATTATATAGAACTAATGCCAATATAAAAGATTATTAAGAATACCTGAGGATCTTCCAAGGGATCATTCAGTATCAGATGAGAGGACATTGTTCCAGAATCAAATGAATTCATTGGAGTGTAATTATTTTGAGGACTGTATCCTAGGCCCCTTTTTGGACGAAAGACATCACGAGCACTTAAAAATGGGCTTGAAGAAAACAATGTAATATTTGTTAGCGGGTTACCCTCCGGAGCCTGTTGGAGAAGTAAACCAAAAGGAAGAGGCCATATTGAGGTAACAGTGTGAGTAAGTGGAACAGATACCACTTCACCTGTAGAAAAACAACCTCAAACTTATCATGCTAAAGATGTACGAAGTAAATGACAAACAAAAGAAACAAGAAATTAGAGGGCTTAATCACATTAACAGCCCATAAAATTCCTGAAAAAGAACAATATTAGTCCCTAAAGTTTCAATTAGGCCACTCCATCATCCAGTCTAATCAATGAAAAAAGAAAGTAGAGAAACTTAAAAGGATAAGAATTATATACCCCAAATAAAATAGATCTCCCAGTAAAGTTTCATAGATCA
>CAIGRO010156520.1:0-10041 GCA_903798355.1 Fraxinus baroniana | reverse complement strand
AGTTAAAAATTTACAAAGAAAACTAAAAACGAGTGTTTTCAGTTGTAATTAAGCTAAAATTTTCAAAAAACGTTTTTGGGTGTTTGACTGTTTTCAAAACAATTTTTCAAAATGCCAAAAAAAAAAAAAAAAATTTCAACAACCTCAAAATGAACATTCAAAACACAAAATCTAAAATGAATTCAAAACTTAAAATACTAAATTGAAACACAAAGAGAACAACTGCATTTTCAATTTTCGACTCTTAATTCTAGAAAGAGTCAAATCAAGCCAAACATTAATTTCTTAGTCTACCATATAAAGTAAGAGTAATGTAAAGATGGATATACCTTTTTTATTTCCTATACACAATATTAAAAGCCTTGTAAAAAGGGCCAATGCTTCTGGGACACATCGCCCCCTGTTTTTGGGCCTGGCCCAGAAGCATTGTTCTGTAAAAAGAGTGCGAAAATAAAAGTCTTCAATGAGTACTCAAATTATAAAGTACTCATTTCAGTGCCACTTACGTCAATTTCTCTTATTATTTAAATGCCAACAGAAGTATCAAATTCTCAATGCACCAGCCGAGACCAAGCCCAATTATAAGTAACAAGAGGTTGCTGCCAAAATCCATTTAGCACTTTAATGATTGAATACATCACGGATTTCACAATCTATCTACAATCGGTTTCACAAGCCAATCAAAAAGTGAAAAGAAATAACAAGAATTGCACACAAGAAATAAGGGCCTTTTTTTCGTTTCCTTTCAATGCAACTGAGTTATACAGCGAGTTGAACTCACTCATAACTCACATTTGAATAAATTATCACAAAGCAACCAACGGCTACTCCAAACAAACTACTTTTTGAACATTTAACATAGTACCATAAGGTCCATATTCACAGTTTCCCTCCAAATATTGTCCAAGAAACACCCAACAGTTTATAACACCAGACTGCAAATTTCAAGTTCCCACCATTTTAATTGGGAATAAACAAAACCAACCATACCCATAATTACTTCTGCTTCTTCTCCTCCTCCTCGTCATCTTCGTCATTATTATTATCTTTCTCTCTCTTTCTCTTTCGAGAAGATGTCAGGAGCTCCTGGACTGAACCATCTTGGTCGTCTTCATCGCTCATATCCTCTTCCTTTTCAGTATCTTCACCTTCATTTCCTCGGTCCAAGTGACTACCATTGGCATCTACCTGTATTTGCCCAACTGGTTGAATAAGGTACCCTGTGCCACAATCTTCTTCCTGCCATCAAAGGAAACTCATTTCAGTTTGAAAAAACTAGGAAATTTTGAAGAAAAGCAGAAGGAAGCTAGAATTTGCAGTAGACGTGATACACTAGCTACAAAAAGAAATGAACATCTTTAAACTTGCTGCAATTTCTTAAGAACAATCACAGAAATTTCACAAGAATTTATATACTAACAAATCAAAATCTAAAAGGACTGCAGATTCCGGCACTTCAACCCCTTAAAAAGGTAAAAGAGTGTGTGAAAAGAAAAAACAAGGGAACGAATGCAAAACAATGAGAGGTCACAGAGCTACTGTCCCAGAAATCATGCCATCAAACATTACAGAAATCCACTCAAAAACAGACAAATTCATGGCAAGTCAAACAACAGAAACTTTTTCAACATACTAGGGAAACGTGTTACATGACAAAGTTCATTAAGATCGCATAGCTTGTGAGAAAGATTCCACCAAAAATAACATGCGCACAGCAGAACATCAATGAGTGCACTGTACCATTTCAGGAGCTAACATATCTTCATTTCTCTAAAAACTACCTAAAATACTAACGCAAACCAAGGTGCATCAATGTAAAACACAAATGTGGTACTGCAAATGCTTATACAACAATTTAGATTATTACATGCAAACTAGCACTGGGCCAACTAATATTTACCATAACTTTTATGTATCAAAAAGCAAGTATGATTATTCACAGATTTTAGCATATAAAAAAAGCACATGGAATCCGATGCTCAATCAATAAAAACTAGAAGCATGGGCCTGTTAGCCAATCAGCAAGATCATGTATATAATTCAAGTCCAGCTCGCCAAACCAATAAATGACCAAATATGGACGATATAATCACAAAGATAAATGGATCATCACCTCATCTTCATCCTCAAAGTCTCCATCCTCCTCATCGTCCAGATCTTCCTCTCCTGTCTCTCCATTATCATCCTCATCACCCTGCTCGTGCCCATCAATCTCTCCTTCCAAGCCTATCAACCTTCCGTTACTATCAGGCTCCTCAAAATCGCCCTCATCAATATCCAACTCTTCATCATCATCTTCATCATCCTCCACCCCATCCTCCTTGTCACTACTGTTATCTATCTCGTGGACCTCCACCACATCATCATCATCCTCTCCCTCATCTTCTTCATATATCTCTTCCACCGAATCGTCATCTTCCTCACTCTCATCACCCTCATCCTCCACCCTAAGCCCATTCGAGAGATTATGGGAATTGCTTGCACCACTTAATCCATTAACCCCTCTAGAAGTCTCAGTTACCTCCTCATNCATCATCCTCTCCCTCATCTTCTTCATATATCTCTTCCACCGAATCGTCATCTTCCTCACTCTCATCACCCTCATCCTCCACCCTAAGCCCATTCGAGAGATTATGGGAATTGCTTGCACCACTTAATCCATTAACCCCTCTAGAAGTCTCAGTTACCTCCTCATCAGCATCACTCTCCTCGTCCTCGTCAACATCAATAACCCCATCATTCCTAGTTAGATACTCGTTACTCAAGCTAAACGGCCGATTCTCCCCTTCAATTTCCCCACTCCCAGCATCATCATCATCATCCGAGTCCTCATCCTCATCATCCGACTCAGGCCTCTCATTCCCCTCGGCGTCCATCTTATCCAAGTATTTCAAAGACCCTATCAACTCAAAAGCCCGCGACCTATAGTCCTTAACCCGCGTAACTGGACACTCGTAAAGATCCAGTGACACCAACCTCAGCTCCGCCAAAGGCCTCAAATCATTAACATCCGAAATCCTGTTATTCGATAAATCAAGATCAATCAGAAACTCTAACCCCGCCTCAACAAGGAATTCAAGGCCTCCAGAAATCCGATTATCAGAGAGCACCAACTTCTGCAAATTCCGAAGCCGAGGAAACTGCTCAAGAGACGAAAGGCCAATATTCGCTATAGACAGATGCTGGAGGTTACTAAACTTCTCGAAAATTGACGGCGGCGGTAACCGGCCGTGAACGCACTTCGCTGCGCCGTCAAGGGTTAACGTCCGGACAGATGCGACGTCGTTTTCGCCGTCTAGTGCCGTCTCCACTGCTCTTTCCCAGATCTCATCCATTAAACCACCAAGTCCTTTGCTATATATTCATATATGTACTTATAATTATCTTTTGAGTTTACCCAAAAATAAAATCTACTGATAACTTACAAGTGAGAATTTTTCTTTTTTGGGTTTTGCTTGGGGAAAGCTTAAATGTTATGACCCTAAATTAATTTTCTCTATCTAGAGTTTTATCTCTCTAGAACTTTCTGTGCGCTCTGTGTAGATAATATTGAGCCTGGAGGCGACGGGTGAGTCGAGTCGAGTCCGAGTTAGGGTTGAGTTAAGTTTGGCCGGGTAGCACTATATACGGAGTAAATAAAATTGTGTGTTTGTTGTTACAGCCATTGGGGCCGTTCGATTCGAGAGATCCGGATTGATGACGTGGAAGGAGATGAACGGTAAAGATTAATGCATTGTGTGTTTGTTTTGGAGGTTGCATTGACATATGTAACATGAACATTGATATATATTACGTTAGTGCCATCGACTGTGGCCTTACAAGACAAATAGCTAGGGGTGGCAAATGGACCGGCCGCCCATTCTCTTTTCCCACGCTAGGCTTCTTTCATTTACAGTGTTTGGTGCGAATTCAAAATCAAATTTTTTAATTAATTGTGATAGAAATATTTAAAATATATGGTTGAAAAAATGTAAAACCCATAAAAAATGTGATTGATATTGATTGTTTGACTTTAACTTAGATTAAAATCAGATTTTAATCCGATTCAAACAGACCCTTATTTTGTATATACTGTATTAAAGAAAAATAAAGAAAATATCATATTCGGGATAAAAAATAAGGAAATTCAACATAATCAAATAACGAATATTGATATTTATTATTATGATGATGAAACACAGATGATATGACATTTTATGTGAAATAATAAAATTGAACGGTCTAATTTTTAAGAGAGCGGGGTACGGAGGAAAGAAATGTGAGAAATAATGGATTACCATACCACCAACATTTCATCAATAATAAATAACATTACTCTTAAATAAAAGAACAAGCACAATAGAGCAGGCTCTTAGGCGAGGCAATGGACTTTACCAGCTGTGCTTGCCTAGCTGAAAATTTAGGCTTGAATTGATTGGTCGAAATTCGAGCTTGATTCATCCCATGAACTTGTAACGAACCGAGCCATCCGTGGTGAATGATATGTTTGTTTAGGATAAGTCTAGAAAGTAAATCACGTGCTAATCAAGTGACAAAGTGCGACTAGAAAATGATTTTATGTATATTACATTAACTTAATAGTTCATTATATAACCTTCTCATTCGCAATGTGTTTCAAGGATCCTTCATCTACAGCATTGGAAGCTCCTTTCGCTTCTTGCACAAACTGAACAGAAGGCGAATGGGATGATGTCGTTGGAGGCTGAAATGGCCATGGGACAACACCTGCAGCTAAAGCCGGAAGATTAGGAAAATGAACCGAGCTTGGAGAACTAGACGCAGCCCTTGCATCAGTATCTACTCTTTTCTCTTCTCGAGTCTTGTACTTTAAATCAATTTCCATATTTTGGGTCGTAATTTGATTCCTTTCGCGAGGTTTTTGAGTAGTAGAAGCTCCAACTGGAACCTGGGCCCTCCAAGAAGATGGTGGGACATGCATAACATTGTCTTTACCTCTGGCTTGACGGGATAAGTCTAAGATATCACTCACTTTAGTATACTTCCCTTCAGAATGCTTGTCCTTGTCCGATGAAGGCCCCTCGACTAGATCATTTCTAGAAGTCAGGGAACGACCTGAAGGAATGGTTGCCGTCGGAAATGCCTTCTCTGGAGGAACAACTGGATTATAATTTGATGGAAGTAGATCGTCCCAATTTTCCAACAGCTCCTTGTAAACTTTTCGAAGAGTGACCTCTGTTAGGCCTGTCACCTTGCAGATTTCAGCCTGTGTTTTACGTTTATCTTCCAATTGGCAGGCCAAATAAATGGCAGCTGCAGATATACTGATAGGGTTCCTACGGGTGCAGAAGCACTTGTTCATCACAACCTCACCAATGTGAGTTGCCAACTCCTGAAAAGGTTTTAAGAGCCAGTTAGAATGAGATCTCATGGAAATAAAGCTTGAAGATAGACAAGAAAACAATCATCATGTTCGAACCGATATCTTAGTTTATTTAATACTGCAGAATCCAAAAAAGAAAAAAAAAAAGGAAAACACGATGCAAATATCATAAAAAATGTCAGTCACATATCATAAATGTGTGAGATCACAAAATCCTCCGTTTGAGGAAGAAAAACTAAGACAGCATTCAAAAATTACAAAGGAAGCAAAGCAATTTCTTCTTTTGCACCAGTTAGAGATCTCCATCACACCATTTTCTTCCTTCCGCATGTTTGGCTAGGCTTAAAAATAAGTAAGGTCCATATATGTTTGGATAACCATTTTTTTTTTCTTACTTTTTAAGTAAAACAAGTTACAATTGTTTGTTTGGTTCCATTATAAGTACTGAGTCCTACGAAATGTGTGGATAAAAAGTGGGGTAGTAATTGTAAATGTGTGGTTAAATTTACTTTGACTTCAAATTAGGAGGTTATAATGTGAAATCAGAACGTTTTTCTGTGATTCTTGAATATTGTACAGTTTAAGAGTCCTATTTATAGTACAAAGAAGGAAGAAAAAAAGGAAAATAAAATAATCCTACAATCTCTACAAATTTGCAATAAATCAATCAATAGATTCTATCCATGGAAAGGGAAATCCTCAACACAATTATTCCTCAATCAATTCGGGATTACAACAGGATGAAAACAAGCTCTCGAAAGTAACTCGTACCTTAGGTTCAAATAACTTAATTCTCTATTTCGATCTATTAAAAGAGAAGCTAATTTTACAACTTATTTACTTATAAATGAACCTTTTAAGCTTAGCCAAACAAACTCAAAGTGTCACGAGTCCTTTGCCCAAGGAAAGTTTTAAGAAACCCAAATAAATGATCCCTCGATGGTCATATATAAGATGCATCAACAAGTACCTGAGCAGATTTGTTGAGTTGGAGAAGTGTACAAAACCTTGGCATGTGGACTGATATTGAATTGCTATTAAGAGGCTGACTTAGTTGTAGAGCTTCTCCAAGTATCTTGATGTATTTTCCAATCTCCTTTTGCGGTAGATTGGCAGCAATTGATATTTCCTGGTACACAAAAGAAATACAAGTTCGAGACTCTAAACATTATACAGTTTTAAGAAGTATGAATAGCTCGAGAATGTTCACGAGTTCACATGCTCTAACTTGTGCTGTCATCACTGTCAAAGTTAAAAAAAAAGTGGGAAGGCGAATAACCGAGTAGTGAGACAGGTAAGTACGGATTTTAGGTGTAATAAACATAAAATATATCTTATCCAAAGATTTTAAACTAAAAGCTTTAATTAGATAGTATAGTCACACATCCTATTTAATTTTTAGATGATAATAGTTAACGAAGAGAGAAAAATTTAATAGTAACATCTATTAATGGTGGACAGATGATGGAGATGAAGCCTACATGATACAACAGAAGGGTTCAAATATTAGTGTATGTTTTAAGAAATTTTTCACTCATTCCTGGATTAGAAAAGCAACAGAATGACCTATACAGAACAAGAGATGAAATTACTCTCCCCACCCCTCGGGAAAAAAAAATTTGAAAACAAAAAAAATGGTTCTAATTCTAATGTATTTGCTATTGTGACCTACAAAAGAGGGTTATTGAAAGCAGATTCACTTCTCGAATCTCTACTAAGGGAAAAATTAAACAAATCAAAATATAAAGACAAGACTTCCTTTCTATAGTGGGCTGTCTCGTGATGAATGTCCATCCACTTTCCCAATGTGGTTAACATTTTTCCCAAACTAGGGAAGCTACCCACGATCGCCACCCACCATCTGCCCCAGCTATCTCCGAGATCCCATAGAGGAGAAAAAATGACGAACAATGAAGAATTAAAATTTTGAAGTTGCCTTTGGTTTGAGAACTACATGGAACTTTTGATGGCTACTTTTACTCTTTTGATTTGGGCAGTGGTTTCCGGATGGTCTTTCGGTGATAGTGGGACGATGCTCTGGTGTATAGAACGTTTTCCTTCTAACCAGTGATTGTGATTCAAGTTGGGTACAAATTCTGCTCTAAAAATGATGGCTCCGGAAGGTTTCATGGTGGTGGATACGACTTTCCTTTCACTCATGTTTTTGAACTAGAAGTATCATTATAAGTAGATATAGTGAGAATAGTGTCGAAGATTAGTAAATGGTCATGAGCCTAAGTGTAGATGGCAATTTTGCAGTGTCTTGTGGTCTAGATAGGTGGCTGGTAAGTTGGACTCAACACAAACAAGTTCATTCTCTAAAGGGGTGGGAATTCCTGACCTGCAACACACCCATGCCAAATTTGAATTCAAGGACCTGCGTAAAACTCATTGCATTTTATTGCTTCATTATGTGAACAAAATTCTGTATTCTTATTGAACCAACAATCAAGTTGATTTTTCAAACATATGTGCAAAGAATGGTAAAATTAGACCATCTCATAATTTCAATGTATGACTTGGATTACCAATCTGAACAGTGCCTAGTGCTAGAGTAAAATGTTGAACATATTATTCTTATGACATAGGATAATTAAAATACGAACCGTAACTTCAAACACAAATAGCAAGTTCAACATGATTTTTGACAATTCAAGACCAACTGATTTGGAAATAGTTCGGCCATTCAAAAAGAAAAAAAAAAGGAAACAAAGGGCAAAACATGTGTTAGAGATGTTTTTCGACCATGGAAAGTTTTAAGATGTCTAAAATGTTTCTATAGTACATGTTACACACGGGGACAGAATAATCCTTGTACAAACGTTACACGATTCCATATTAATCCAATAGATACCCCCACTTTGTGTTACCAAATGCAGAACTGATGATTCAATAGCCAGTAAATTTGACCAAAGCAGCTGAATCTAAGAACCTTCCACTCGAAATCATGGGATTTCTTAGTCAAGACATGTAAAAAGTTCTCTGAATTCTTTAGTACCATCTAGATATGCAATTCGTGTAACCATTGGCGGTAGCAGCACCAATCCTTTAGAATGCTCTACAACCCTATATAGAAATGTTAATCTAAAACTTTCATAGAACCTCAAATTCGCATAATTCATTACAATTTCCACAGAAAATGTTCAGGGTTCCCACAAGTTTCGAAGGAAATACCCAATTACAATGACGCTAAAGCAACAAACTTATATTCACAATACCTGAAGGGTTCTAGGTTCTTGAGCTTCCCTAATGGCCTGCACAAGAGCCGCAGTGGCTAATGCTTCTACGCTCCGATTCCTCAAACAAGTAGCCGAAGAACAATCCCTAAACAGCTGAAACGCATGGTCCGAAATATCATAATCAAGCCCTAAAATCGATGCTACATCAATTATCTGCAAATAAGCCCTTAAGTTATCCACCACCACCGAGTTCGAATTCGGATTACTCGGCGACGTCGTTTCGAGCACCCTTTCAAGTTCAGCTAAGTGACCGGCAAACGAAAGAGAAGAATGCGCAAATATCGGGTAGGGCTCGAGCGACCAGGTGGAGAAGGCAGTAATGAACCCCGTTGGCTCGAAGGGGTCGTCGGAGTGAGAGACGATTGGGGTGGGGAGGTCGGAGGTAGATAGACAGAGAGGGGAGTCTTGTGCGCGGATATGGAAGAGATGGTTGGGCTGCGTTTGGCGCTCCTCCACTACACGGCCGCACGACGCGCACTCAGTTATGTAGCGGCCGCTGGTGCTGGTGGCGCAACGTCCCTTCGCGGCGGAGCAGTACGGGCACAGCATTTCGGTCGCCATGGCTGCCGCTTTGTTTAGTAACCAAGTGATTTTTACTTTTTAGGCGGGTGGACTGGGACTTCGGAAGACTTCGATCGATTTTTTTTTCAAGTGATACTTCCAAGGATTTTGGTAAATTTTGTATAGGTTAATATGAAATTATTATCACTATTTGTACAAATTTTCATTTTAAATATTTTATAGAATTAAAAGATTTTAATTTGAAATAAAATTAACGTGAATCTAACATAGCACCGAATTTCTCAGTGGTGGTCTCAATCCCCCTTCTCCATGTAAAAAAATAAAAAAAATAAAAAATTCAAGCCCTTTAATTAAATAAATAATAATCAATAGAATATAAAATTAATATTTAATATTATTAATATAATATATAACTTTAAAAAATAAATAAAATTAATATATTTAAATTCAATTATAATTCAGAGTGTGTTTGATGCATATTAAAATGAAATAATGCATTTTTTTGAAGTGATGTGATGAGGAAATGAGGAATATGTGGTTGAAAAAGAAGGAAAAGTCATTGATGTGATGAAAAATATTATTTTATTGAAAAATGTGTGGTTGAAAATGAGAATAAAAAAAATAACACGGATCAAACAGGGGCTCAGTCTATATAATATTTTATAATTTAATTAAAAATAGATATTTTCCCCAAAAACTAATGAAAAAAGAAAAAAAAGTTACAAGAATCCATTCTAATTTTTTTTTTTCATTGAAAATAGAAATAAATAATGAGAGAAAAAGAAAAATAGAAACAAATATAATCAATAGAAAAAAATAAATATTAATCATAACTCTAATGTTCGTAGAACGAAAAGAGAAAAGAGAAATATTGAGAGAAAATATATATATATCTCTCTTCTATTAAAAGAGGCAATCCGCAGTTTACTATTCATTCTT
>CAIGRO010156461.1:0-11545 GCA_903798355.1 Fraxinus baroniana | reverse complement strand
TTGCTACTTCACTACTGACCACTCTGAATTCAGAATATCTTTCGAGGTTTTTTTTCATCCGTGAGTATCTCCCACCCTCTCTCTTATTCACCAAATTGGAAAACAGAATAAAAATTTGAGTCTTGTGAGCTTGATTTCAAGATTTTCATTCATAGTTGAAGGGTTCTTTGGCTTAGATCAATCGCGCGCCTGTTCTTTGACTTTTGAGCCATTTGGGTTTGAATCTTTGTTTGCTTTTTTGTCATCCAATTGGAGTCATGAAGCGGTCAGATGACTACAGTGTGCTGCTGAAATTCAACGATGAGTAGTTGAAGAACATAAATGGTTTTCAGTTTTGGGATTCTAGTCAATAGTCCTTCACCGTGGATCTAAATATTTTTTTTTTGAAGCCCTTTTGTAAAATTCGCTCTTGTTTTCCTGAGATTATCCATAATATAGAAATTAAGTAGATGCGGAAATGGCGGGGCACGAGCAAGGGTCAGGTTCTCGCTACGTTCATCAGCTTCTCAGCCCGGAGCTCCATTTGCGGAGATCATCATCACTTTTCCAACACCAGAATAATACAGGGACTGAGCCTTCAGATTCCAAAGACTCGCCTGAAAAGGACCAAAAAACTGATACAGACACGGCTGCCACCACCAGTTCTGGTGTTTTAGAAATTGAAATTGGAGGAAGGGAAAGGATTGGGTGTTTTAGAAATTGCACTTCAGCTCCTCTAATTTTGAAGGGTCTTGTTTTGTTAATTTTGATTTTCAATTAGAACAAATAATCCCTTAATTTTGCTCAGTGACCATTTTTGAAAGTGAGTGTAAGTTGAATGACCGTTTATGCAAGTTTGGAACTTCAGTGACCATTTTGAAATTTTGCTGTAACTTTAGTGACCATTTGTGAAATTAACCCTAAAACATAGTGATATGGTTGTAACACAGAGCAAAGTGCTTTGGAAAATGAAATTTAGCCCCCGTTTGGCTAAAAATCAATTTTTTTAACCGAATTTGATGAATAGTTGATAAAATGTATGATTGATAAATTGATACAAATTATTGATCCCATAAAATCTGTAAATTGAATGTGAGCTTGGAAAAAATAAATTTTAAAAATTGAGGGTCCAAATAAAATTTTACACGTCTTATGACCCGATACTCCAAATCACTTGAACCACAAGGAAGAATTCCATATATGGGAAAAATCAGCACATTTTTCATGGGTATATGGAAAAACTATGATCAAGTAAGAACCCATTTCGAGAAAATGAAGAAGATTGGGAGAAAATGAAAAGAATCTAAGAACATACAGAGGTGAAAAAAAGGGATTTTCTAGGGGATGAAAAAGAGTGTTCTAATAGGGTCAAATATTGACATTTTATACCTCAATGGGCAGTGGGGCATTCGTTTACTACAAGGACAGAGGCTGAGGAATCACTAGTTTAGTAGTATCTGCATTTAAGAATTATCCACCACTTAGTCAGCAGCCACAACTGTTTCAAAAAGTTCTCCAACCACCTAGGGTAGACGCTCGATATGCAATACTGGACAAGGCAGAATAATATAATAGAAAAGATTTGACTTCTATTTCTTCACTAACACGATATGTTACCAAACAAGTCATGATCGGATAATAAAATAGTGTAGCTTTCTCATCTATTCCCATTTAGAGGATACTCCCGCAACAACGTAGCTGTATAAACCACAAACCCTGCAGTTTCTAAGTCCAATAACAACACATAACGAGGTGTATGACTTTGTGAACAGACTAAAATACATGAGCAATGAACAATTTTCAACAGCCATAATTCAAAAGCGTTCCCCCCTCCTCTTTTCAAGCACCAAAATGGAAGTTGCACATCAACTTTCGATATATTATCATTGGAGGAATAATTAAACTATACATGCATGAAAAGTTGAACACTACTATGATGTATCATTAACAGGATTATCATTTGTCCGTCTACCAGATATGACTCTATCAAGAGTTTCATCAGATACCTTAATTCCACTTGTCTCCAAGTCTGTCACTATGGCAATAGCTGCATCAAGTTCCCCAATATCCAAGCACAGACTGATGATTTCGTCGTACAATGGGCTGCAATAAATGTACAATTAGCAACAAGTAATCTGCTAGAAAAAAAATCTCAATATAAATAAAAAATAATAATAACCATGTGTTAGTTAGGACACAGTTTCTACCAAGAGTAGTAAATCGTCACGTTAAAATGATTGCGAGTAAGTAGGGCATAAAAAAAGGAAGAGAGAGAGAGAGAGAGAGAGAAGGACTTTACTAATCTTCCCATAAAAGAGTAGTCCTCTTCATAATTCACTTCATTTTCTCAATAGTGTTTTCCCTTATTTATTTTCTTGGGAAACTATCTTTTAAGTTCATGTCTTGCATATATAATATATCTAGGATAAAACACAACATAAAAAATGATACCAATTCAAAGTCACTAGGAGATTGGTCCTATAAACAATAAGATAGAAGATTCATATCTACTCATATAATTATCTAGCAAGGTCGAAATTTTTAGATACATGACATTTAGGCCAAGAAAATTTAGGTTAGGAAAACTCTGGAGTCATATTCAGATCAGGGTTTCTTATGATGGAGATTTACATTCTTGTTTAATTGACATTTATAGAAAATTTCCACCTAAATAGAAGAAATGCTCTTCTGCATAAAAAAGGTACTATGAATCACATTTTTAAAACAATACAGAGAACTATCTTCCTAAATACAGGAGCATTGATTTCCATCTACCAACCTATTTTTCCTTTTCTATTTCTGGTAGAGTTCTGTCAAAAGGCTTAAGAAAATAACGAAGTTAGATTCCACCAAAACCTTTATCTCACCTGCCAAACACATAACCAAGACGATGTGTTGTCTGTAAAATTTGTAAGAAGGCTGAAGGCATAGCAGCTCGTATAGCAGCTCGAAGTACCATAGCACAGTCACCAATGGTTGGTGTTCCACCTAATTCAATTACCTGAAATATAACCCAATAATTTGCTCACTTCTTAAGCCAGAATGACAAGAAAGCAGTCTACAGTACATCTGAATGCAATGTCAAATAAAATTAATACTTCACATCGTTAAAGTCAAATGAGATGGATAAAAGCAAATCAGAAGGTTATCATCATTTCCTTAGAAAAAGAACACTTCATATGAAATTGCCTCACATATGAAAGATCCCAGATCCTTGATCTAGTATTTTTATAATTCAAACATTCTAGACAAGTATCCATAAATATTTTCAAATGCCATTGTCATTAACATAAGACGATCAAATAGAAGTCATTATCAGTAATCAATGATTTGCAAACACTTAGTAGTGTACGTGGAGGTGTAATTCATTAATGAGACTCCAATTGTCTGAGTTCCTGATAAATACCATGTGTAAGAATATGATATGTAACCTTTGAGTTTCTATCATAAAAAAAACAAATGGACAGAAACACAATCTGGACATTTATATATGAGTGTGACACTCAGAGAGAGAGAGAGAGAGAGAGAGAGAGAGAGAGAGAGAGTTGCTCTTCTTTATATTGATTTTGATTCTTTTGATTCCTTTATGCAATTTTAGCAAACGGGGAAGAGACAAAAGTCTTAGAAAAAGTTGGAATTCCACAAAATACAAGCAATTTTCACCTTAAGAACAATGAGGAATTTAACAAAAATAGGCCTTTGGGCATGAAAAAAGAGGCACTCTTCTTGCATTATGAAACATAAGGCCATATGTGCCTAGTCAGCAATTTAATAACTTATACTGCCTTCACAGTAGATAATCTATCAAAACAAAAACCACTGCAAGCTACACCAAATCCATTTTCATTTCAGCAGCACCAAGCCTCTAATATCTCCTTCCTTTTGTTAATAATATTTAAGGTTTACCATTATGGGTAATGAAGATCTACTAAAATAAAAAATGGTGGGAAACTGAAGTTTCTTGTCAGTTACTCAGATTTTGAATCTCTTAAACATCCAGTTTCGTAGGCCTTATTTTTATTTCTGACATATGAAACCTCTTTTACTTCGCTAAACATGGTCTGGACAGTGCAAGACATTTACAATGATTTTAGATGCCGGGAACTTAGATTACACATCTAAACTCGACATTCAATCAACATTTAGGTGTACAACTTTCTCAATAAAGTCTGAATTTGACTCCTGGTACGGCTTAAGAATAGTGTTCGTGCGAACTATCACAAAAATCTGGTTCAAGTTCCTTTACTTGACCTCACTCTTCAAACACAACCTGGTCAAGTCTATTTTACTTCAAAATTTGAACATCCACCCGACTCTAATTCAACAAACTCAACTAGGCTCTAGTCTATACCAGAGGAAAAAGTATTTCTTCACTTGACCATCAGTCTGCTAGCAGAACGGGCGTCAAGTGTTCACTCTCCAGTGAAAAATAGGAACTCGCTGAAAAATTGTTCAGATCTTATAATTTCTCATGACCACCAACAATGGACGCATACAATTAACCACATATCTAGCCAAGTTTAATTTTACAACTACTGTACCATTTCCCTCAAAACATAAAAAATTACTACAAATGAAACAAAAATTATAAGAAATTGGAAGTAGAATGAACAACAATGTATTTGCTCTTAGAGCAGGTTCAATTAGAAGGAAAAAGCATAAATCATTTCATAGATTCACATTGAAAGAAAATATTAGGAGAAGAGAAGAAAAAAGAAAAGGAAAACATGCTGTCCCTTTTCAATAAGAGTGATTGCAACGTTTCACAAGCCACAACATAACTAAAGAGCCTCTAACAAGAGTTGCATTTTGGACGTCAAAAAGAAGCTACAAAAGAAATCTTGAAAACAATCTAATTGCGACAAACATGCACAACTATTTTGACAGTGTAGCTCGGATATATGGTGTCACACTATGGACATACAATTTTAAGAATGTTAGTTGCATGAAGATTCGGTTGATCTTCTGCTTACTCTTGTACATTTTGGTCAAGATGACCAACAAACACATGTGACTGAACCAACTGTTAAGCTCCACGAACAAACCATCAATTGCAAATTCAATCAACATGAGATGTTTCTGAATAAATTCCCAGTAAGTTCAATTGTGGAAAAAGAAAAATGAGAAAAAATCAGCTATGATTCACGGAATGAAAAGTAGGTAATTAACTAATTATTGATAAAGGAAACAAACGTCAAGATGTGAACTGGAAAAGCAATGGCAATTATTTAACAAAATCCCTTGTATAAAATTGAGGAACCAAAATAACATGGGAGGAGAGACAGCAAACGAGACGTGATTTACCTTTGTCATTAATTTAACAGCCAATTCGACTTCCCACTCCTGTGACCATCTCCGAGGGGCTTTGTTCTTCAAGTCCTTTTCCCATGTCCAACCCCAAGCATCAGCTATTGTGTACATATCTGATACATCAAAAACTTTCCTGTTCCTCAGCTCCTTAAAAGCTTCATGAATATCCTCAGGAAACCAGTCATCATCAGCATCATCCTGTATTCATATAATTATATTAGCTATCTATGACCCAATCTTTTTTATTATTATTATTATTTTTTTTTTTTGGGACATCTTTGACCCAATCTGAGGAGCTTGACATTATATTCGAGATTGGACAAGGCAAAGATCGTAGCAGTCTTATTTCCAGTTGGAATTGGCAACACAATGAAGTTCCTAATCAATTACATTAACTAGTGTAAGACGAGCAACTCTTACTGTCTCCAGTTTGGATGAAAAAATCCCTTGTATAGTGATGGTCCATGTTACGATCCTAGCACCAAAGTCGCTGTATTTAAAAAAAAAAAAAAAANAAAAAAAAAAAAAAAAAAAGGCCAACGAACTGCTTAAAAAATTGTAAATGGCTATAATGTAATTACGAAACTTCAGTGACTTCAAATTGTAGTTGCTTTTCAATAATCATAGATGAGGCATAATTTTGTTTCAAAATGCACTGGGATCCTAAATATATGCTGCTAAAATTCACCAACCAGAGGATGTTTGGTCAAGGAATTGATTAAAAAAACATGCACAGTTTTCACCAATCCCTAAGGTACTGGGTTCAATGTCTGATTAAAAGAGCTGCAACAATGTTTCGTGATAAAACAAGCAAACGCAATTTTGTATAAAATTGTCATTTCTACGTAGTTGTCCACATGGGAGAAAGAACACTAGACTTTCTCAAAAACTGCGTCTGGTTGTCTGTATTTTTTGAACTCCTTATCTCAAAATCCTAAGAATTTAGGGAATATAATAAATACAGAGTTCAAGCTACTCCACACCCAAATCTGACTATCACCATCACAAAAGTAAAATATTATGATTAAAGCATAAACTTTAACTTGTATCGAGTAGGTAGCAACTAGAAACAATGATAGAAGACCACAAGCTTATATACCTCCACTGATACCCGAGAAACCCTTCTCCTTGATTTTCTTGATGAGCCAGTAGTCTGGTCAGAGTCTTTCAATAATTGCACTCCAATCATTTGAGGAGGTTTAGCAGCTTCAACTTCCTTATCTTTCACTCTCTCATCTGCTTGGGTCTCAGTTTGTTCCACTTCTTCCTCCTCATTGGCCTCGTCATCGTCAACCTCATTTGCAACATCATCACCAACATCTGCATCATCAGAGATATCAGCAATTTCAAATTCTTCTACTTCTATTGATTTGCTATGACTTTCATTTAAGCCCTCTCCAAGAAAACGACGTCTCCAGAACTCTGTATTTCCTTCTTCCAATTTGATTCGTGATATTATTTCATCCAACTCTCCGTCAACCTGACAGGTCAATAATTTTATTATCAATTACAGAACAGAGAATTTGTATATGTCTGTAAATAAATTATACAACTTTTAGTAGACATATAGTCAAGGAACATACTGTGCATAATATAGCATAATTAAAGCGTCTAATCAAAAGAAATAAATGTTAGTGGAAACGAAAACGACTAGGGAAAGGAAAATATGATTTCAAGAATGACCTCTTCTTCCTCTTCTTCAACAGGAGGAACCCAGAGGGGACGACCTCTAGAACGATTTATTCTCCTCGCTTTTTGTACACGCTGGTAGAGCACATTTCTAGTACCATCAGTTGGCAGACCTTGAGCTTCCAGCTCTTCCTTTAGCTCTGACACTATCATTTTACTAGCAGCTTTTGGTTTTAAGGCATTCTGTTCAGGACCTTTAATAATTTTCTTTAATCTCTCCTCGACTCTGATGTAGTCAGATTCAGATACATTCCCTAATATTGAAGGTCCTTCATTGCGTAAAGTTTTCAGAAGCTTCCGATGATGTATTTTCCATTCTTCTAGACATCTTTGTTTGAAAGAGGTTTCCATAGGGCTGGAGTATACGAAACCATCAGTATCAGGATCCAGAGGAGTTTTTCCTCTACGTGGAACCCATCTCTTACGTTCACCTGTAAGCCCACCTTCCTCAATGTACCTAGTTTGTAGCCAAATCAGCAATAGTCTCTTAAAAAAGCTAAAATTGAATTATATTTTCTTGATTTTGTTATTTCATTCAAGTGATGTGGAAATTAAAAGCACACCATACCAATGTTCAATAAACAAGGAAAAATTGAGAAACTTCAAACAATGAAAATCGTCAGAGAGATGGTGCATTGTGATAATGTAGCAAAAGAATTTTGAGAGCATCACCAGAACAGCTTTACAAAATTAGCCTTTTCAAAGAAATTTCTCCATGAAACATTCGAACATGCTAGTGAAGAAATGGAACTTGCATCACTCATTGCTACTAACAAGTTTTAAATACTTATTTCTTTTATTTTCCTGTTCTACAAACGGGCCAGACAATGACCCGGAAAAGGTCAGGTTCAAGGGTTAAAGGGTCAACAGGTGGTAAAAAAATTAAATAAAAACAAATTTTGAGGATGTACCGGCAGTTTGGGGTTGAACTAGCTGGTTTTGGCGGTGAAACAGCAGGTTTTGAGTTGTTATTTTAACAGGTTCTAAATTTCTGGTTTTTTCACATACAGTTCCCAGTTTTCCCAGTCAAACCGGACAGTCCGGTCAGGCATTTATAACACTGCTTTCTTTAGACAGAGATAACTTGCATCGAACCACTACTGAAATCAGAGCATCAGACGATGAATGAGAACTATGGATTATTAGAAATGGTGATAAAAGAGTGCATGGGTCAGGGGACCTGCTCCAATTCTGTGCCCTGCTAACCTGGATTCTCAAATTATCCACAGAAATTCATTCAACTCGTGATGGAAAATAGCTAGAATGCATGATTAATAAATATGAATGAAAACAGGAAACCTTGCGATGTAATCAATCTCATATCCAAGTTCAGCTTCTTCTTGCAAAGGTTCAATCCATGAGCTAACTAGTGTCCGATATTTCCTGCTGAGAATCATGGCTCGAGGTGGAATTTGCTGGTTATCTTTTGCCATGGCTTCAAGAGCTTCTAGTAACTCAATGACTCTTCCTGATTTCGAATGTATAATCAAATAAAAACGATTTCATTGAAGAGATCTCAAGAAAAAGCTTGAAAGGATTAGACAGACAATTGCGAGCTTTCTAAATAAGATAGAACAATTTTCCACTAACTGGTCAGGTATTCTACAAAACTTCAGGAAAAGCTATGCAGTTATGAAGATGACAGCAAAGAACACAATGCCTTTTTATTGACTTTTTGCAGATCAACGTATTGAGTATTGACTTAATGCTTACTGATTCAATCGCTAGTCAACTAACTTAATAATAGGTGAAAGCAAAGATACGACTTTGAACCAACATTTTTTTCTTCTTGAACTTGCAAAAAAATAAAATGTAAATTCTTAAAATGAAATAATAATTACCACTGGGTAATGTGATTGCATGGTTGTCTTTAGTACCATCAAAAATTCTGTATTTCACTTAATTTTTTTTATAATCTAAGTAGGTCTATCCATATTCTCTTGATGAGCACACAGATGAATTCAGCCACAGTTATTGCCTTATTTACTCCGTTGACATATAATGGAACTCATCTTACATAATCCATGTTTTCCTAATTGAGATGGAAGAACGCGAAAAAGAAAGATGAGAGGGAGGGGTGGGGGAGCATAAATCATACCTTCTCGACATAAAGCTCGAAGATATAAAGAAAGTGGATCCCCATATTTCCCCTCGTTGTGCAAAATTTTGGTTCCACCTTCGAAGTTTTTGAGTGCACGGAAATGACGAATGGCTTCCCTTATGACACAGTACTTCGTAAAGCACTCTACCAACAATCTAAAGAAGAAGAGCAGCATCACCGACCCACAATTTAAAGGGTGAAAACAAGTCTTGGCTTTATAGCCAACAATTACAGCATACCCTCTACACCTTCACATTTTTATACTTTTGGACTATCAATTAATGAATACATGCCAAAAACATAGCAGAACTGACTTTCACCATAAATTACATCATTGTCTACTTTTATTATGTTGCACAAAGAAATCCCTTATTGTCTGATCCTTATACCACTATCTCTTTAATTTCAGAATATAAATTGTACGAAATTCTCATCACTGCTTCATCTCAGTCTTTAGCAGGAGGCGAAAGAATTTTCAACTAAGATATGAAGATGATCGTGAAAAGGAACTATGCTCCAATAGTTAAGGATCCATGGCATATAATTGTCTAGTTAAAGGAACCTTCATGATAATATCTCAGTTTCTGGATAGTTAATCCATTCTGCCTCATTAGTAAGAGTTAAAACCTACAAAGACTGCTATGTAACTTTCAAAGATTGATGCTGAATTTCCTTTACCTAATAATTAGAGCATAATTAATTAAGAAAGAAAAACAGATTCCTGCATCAATGTTAAAAGAAGAAAGTCATCTTACGCATAGGTTCTCACGTTAGGTTGCAAGCGCTTGTAGTCTTCAACCATCATCCCTAGTAACTCAGCAACGTCTTGAACCCTACAATGTCATAAGCACAATCATAATACTTCATATACTATTATAACAAAGATACGTAGAATATCAAATGTGAATGTTTTTCACCATTTATAGTTTATCAGAAATATGCTTGTTATGGAATGATAGACCCCTATCAAATTACAAGGTGTAGTTATTTTCCTTACTAAACAACAGAAATTGGTAATTTGGAACTCCAATCAATGTCAAACATCTCATTTGTAGATACTTATCTTTTCTATCTATTTACAATAATTTCTGTTTGAAAATAGCAGCATTTCAGTTTCCCTATTACTCATGAAGTCATTATCCAGTATCCGATAACAAAGTTCACCATTGTAACATAACATACTCCACAGCTCGGAAGTAATTCTGCAGTTAAACAGAATATTAGTTACAAAAGCACTAGTAGCTTGCATTCTTCTACTCTTTCCTATATTATAAACTGTCAAGATTGCATCTCTAGCAGCTGTCCAGAGGAAGAAAGTCACTTCCTTGGGAGAATTAATAAATCAGATTATCTTCCACGTTAACATATAATAGTTCCACAAAAAAAAAAAAAAAAAATAAGATAAAAAAAAAAAAAAAAATCCTTCCAACCCCCACTATGTTTGAAGATAAGTCGCAAAATATAGCAGTAACCCCAGAACAGAATCCAATTCCCTATCTCATAATCCCTTTCTGAACATCACACCCCATTTGTTGCACAGGGCCACCAATTTCCTTGTTGCAAGAGATGTTGAAAAAATATAGGAGAATTTAGTTTTAAAGCCAACTGACCACACCAAACATTATACCAAGGTTTAACCCTTTTATCATTGTTAGAGACTATTTCCCAAAATAGTCAAGTAAATAGTTTTGGCTTATAAGCCCTAATTTCTATCCTAGTATAGCATGAGCTCCTTGTATATATACACACATCTTATCTATGAATAAATGTGATAAATACTTTGAATATTTTACATGGTATCAGAGCCCCGCCGCTAGGGTTCCGCTCGCTGTCGGTATCTCCTCCCTTTACATGGTATCAGAGCCCCGCCGCTAGGGTTTCGCTCGCCGTCAGTATCTCCTCCCTTTTCCAGCCACGCTAGGTTTCTGCTCGCACTAAGGCTCACACTAGGGTTTCTTGTTCTTTCCGGCGAATCCAGTCAGCGCCGCCAGCAACAGGAGGGTCGCCCATCGTCGTTCAGACCGCGCCCGTCGCCGGTTCCATCTTTGGTCGCCGTCCAGCCCGTTTTTCAATGAGGACAGAGTTCTGTTCCTCTTTTTCGGTAACTCCAGCTAGCGCCGACAGCACCGGAGGAGTCGACCGGCAACGCTCGACCTCTGCCCACCTCCGTTCAACCACCGCTCGCTGTCCAACACGGTTTTTCAGTTGGTTAGTGTGTCTCGTTCTTCAGCTGGGTTTCTTATTCTTCAATCAATTATTTGAAATTTGTTTGGCCTTTTGTTTGGATCTCTGGACACTGGAAATTGCAAGTTTTTTTGGGTTTTGGTTGGAAGTATATGCTTCAACTTCTTTAATTGAAGTTTCTAGTCTTTGCTCAAGTTCGGGTTCTACAAATATTTCGACTCTATTTTGATATTTTGCTTTGTTATTGCTTAATATTTGATAAATGGAGGATAAGACGTCTGT
>CAIGRO010156432.1:0-10882 GCA_903798355.1 Fraxinus baroniana | reverse complement strand
GGGGGGGGGGGGGGGGACAAAGGGCGCAATTCAACATTTCGTAATTGATTTGAGTTTTAAGGCTTTATCAACCTTTAGATAAATAATGTTCCAATGTCATCTCAAACTCCATTTCTATTAACTATTTTATCCCAATTCTTCTAGAATTGAGACTTTTTTTCTAAAAGATTGTTACTTTTGATTAAGATTGCACACTCACTAGTCAAGAATAAGAATCTACAACAGTTAAACGATCAAGTAATCATCGTTTTCGAGATTTTAAGTTTCCATATACTTTCCATAAATGGTAATTATGGTGTAGTAAACCTCATGGCCCCACGTGTCATCATTATACTTATTGCTTGACAAGACATAAGATAATGAGATTTTTAGTAACTAACACTTATTAAGATATCCATGTGATTATGTTTCCTAATAGTGTAATGGTCCTCTCAAATGGACCCCTAATCAATTTTTTTTTTTTAACATTTTCAAGGTCCCCCACGAGCAATGTGGTGGCGTTTTTCCAAATTTTTAAGTTAATATAATTTAGCTTCTAGAACAATTAACCAAATTGATTTATTAGATTTTAATTAATAGGATTAAAGCTTTTAAAACCGAGAGAGATTTGAGTTATATATCAACATATGATTAGTAATAATGATTCGACGAAAAGTCAATAAAGTTGTTCGATATTCTCGTATACACAAATAATTATTTCACATTGTATAAAAAGTAAAGTGATATGACGGTAGGTTTAAAATATAGCTTCGATTTTCTAACACAATGTCAATACATGTAGGTTTGTGATTTTCCTTAATTAAGATTGACATTTTAAGACGGAATCTCTGTAATTAAGCCCCTGTTTGAGCTCCTTTTTATTAAAAAATAAAAATAAAAAAAAATAAAAAAATCATTTTTTCAAACTCATTTACAACCACACATTTTTTGAACAAAATAATTTTACACGTAATTCAAAACTTTTCTTTAATTATAATCATACACTCGTCTCAGCAATTAAATAACACAATGTTAAAACGTATAGGTTTGTGTTTCTTGTTAACTAAAATCGACATTTTAAGATGGGTCTCAATAACAAGATAATATTTCCGTATTAATTTTCTTACAAATCAAGTTAATATATTGTTTTCTAGCTAACGAATAGACTCGCCAGTCGCCACCCTTCCTAATCGGGCTTTACTCCAATTTGTACCACTAACTAAAAGTTTAAAGGCGGCAAGAATAGTACAAAGTGATCCCTTTGCTACTTGGTTAGTGATGGAAAAAAAATTCGTCCCGTTCTGCCTCGATGAGGCCCGTCCCGAATAGGTCAAAAAAAAAATCCGTTCCGATTGGTGGGCGGAACGGGGATCGCCACCCCATCTCAGGTCTCAGGGCGGGTCAAGACGGAGATGCCCCGCCCCGAAC
The DNA here is from genome assembly GCA_903798355.1 of Fraxinus baroniana. Lineage (NCBI taxonomy): Eukaryota > Viridiplantae > Streptophyta > Magnoliopsida > Lamiales > Oleaceae > Fraxinus > Fraxinus baroniana. The sequence continues at coordinate 9,475 of CAIGRO010156432.1, read as the reverse complement.
CCGCCCCGTGAATAATAATAAAAAATAAATTGTATAAAGAAATGAAATTTAGTTACAATATAATTCTACTTGTAAATGTTTAATTTTGGACATTGTTTGTTTCCAGTGTTTGCTTTGAATATTGTGTAGTTAGTTTGAACATTATTTACTTTGGATTTTAAAATTTTGAATTTATATTTTAACTGGAAATTTTTAGGAAAAAAAGGGCAGGAAACTGGGCAGGCCTCGCCCCATCTAAGGCGGGGCGGGGCAGGGCGCAAGAGGGGTGGGGTATCTAGCTTGGTTGCATTGTCTAATTAATTATTTTATTAGTTAGTAGTAAATAATTTTGAAAAGTATTCCTTTAAAATATTGAATGAAAATAATTCTCTTATCATGGAAAGTGCGAAATTTTTTTTATAGTAATTTGACTTGTCACGAACGTTATTGTTATCAACCTCTTGTGTTGTCTAAAATAATTCAAGAGTTACAGATCAAAAAAAATAAAATAATTCAAGAGTTGACTACTCGTTATAAATAAGCGTTAACATGAATCGAGCTCGATACTTTATTTTGTAATCCAATTTAGCGACAAATAATAATAAGTAGACATAAAGTATGAGTTATCTTATCAATTAGTTGTCTTTCTTAGTTGTAAGAGAGATTAACATTAAATGACATATAGATTATGTGACTTATGTCATTGAATCAAATCATTAATAGATTATAATCTACTTAATTTAATCTTTATTTGTCATTTTAAATCCTATTATATCACGTAATTTGCTTGCTTAGATTGTGCTTAAACCACTCAAACTGTAATTAATTTAGGTTACTTGTCAAATCTTACCTTTCAAGTCCTAATTGACCTGTAACCATCTCTCATTTAATTAGTTTTTTGTTAGGTAAGTTAATAGTCATAAAAGGTCAACTTGCAATCACGTTTATGTTTAGAAGATAGTAAATTTACGCGTCGATATCTCATTTGACATCATACCACATGTATTAATCAATCATATCGATACGTCAATACTATTTATGACAATGGTCACATCAATACTACTTAAGGAAGATGCCCAATATATCTCACTTCAACTGCAAAACATGTCCAGAAGAGAGAGTCACACAGTAGACACAATAGGAGGGTGGGTGGTTTTTTTTTTTTTTTTTTTTATTTTCAATATTTTACTCACATGGGATTCACTTATGTGAGTTTTCTGATAGAATTCTGTTGGTAGAATTTTGTACAAATGGAAAAATTCATTTGACTGATATTAGAATGATAGGGATGCAGCAAGACATTGATCGTGAAATCGTGACATCTTTGTAAGTGTTAGAATTTGGATGTGACATGAATTCTTTGTTGAAGATAATTAAGAGTTCAAATTAAAGTGCAGAAATTCTATTTAGAATGCTTTTAGAATCATATTAGCAATCTATTTGACAAATTTTAGTTGAAATTCTATTTGAAAACCTTGGGAGTTAGAATTTGTGTTGAACTTGAAAAGATCAAGATATGGAAACCTTTAGGTATTCTATTTTATCTACAACTCTACTTCTAGGCTTAGATTATTCTCTATATATATTTGCTATTCTTTGTATTTTAGTTAGACAAATCATAAACATAAAAACTTTGTATTCTTTCTCTATATTATAATAAAATTTTCATTCTCCGCAAAAATATTTTATTTTTGTATTATTGTGATCAATTACTTCATATTGTGGTTATAATCTATTATTTTCTCCAACAACTTGGTATTGAATTAATCCGATATCATCTCCAATTTTCACAACAGTAAGTATATAAATTCGTGCATAGCATGACATGACATTAGGGATAAAATTTATACTTTTATTTCAATCTGACATAATATGGCATTGTTAATTAACCACACGGACAAATAAATGTCAACACTCTCCGAAATACACTACACGTCTACCACCATGAAGTTGTCACCCCGGCAAGGCCGTTGACCCCCATGAGGCCCTCTACATTCACATGAGGTGTCTACTAGTATAAGACTGTCTACCTCCACTAGGCTATCGACCCCGTAGATTCATCGACTCCCATGAAGTCACCCACCACCATGAGGCCGTCGACCCCCATGAGCCTATCGCGTGAAGCTGTCCACCCCCATGCCTACCGCATGAGGCCAACGCCACTCTTAATCGTACAAATTACTATGTGCTTGACAAAAACCGTCCAACAGCGAACGCGAATACAACCAACCGCTTGAGAAGTGAGAGTCATTCTACCTGAATGTGGAGGTAGTGGGAGACTTACGTAGGACACGTGGCACCAGCGACTGCCAAACGCACGCGTAGCCACCTGAACATGTTGGACTTACATTATACTATCTTGAAACCCTGAACTGTTGGACTTACATTATACTATCTTCCCACTTTTCTAAGCCACCAACTGATTCTCACGTCGGAGGTACAACGGGAGAGAAAGCCTCAACCTCTTTTTACAGGTAACAACCACTAATCGGAGCAGTCGGACTATCACACTTGGTAAGGTAAACACGGAGGACAATCTCGCAACCATTTCACAGTCCATTTATTATCTCATCCAACTTTATTAACTTAGCATCAAATATTACGTGTCAATTATAACAAAATGAATTCCCATGACTCGTGACTTAAAACGGGTGGAGAAATTCGGCCACTTTCAAAATTTCCTTTTTGTTATATCAACACACTATGAATTGTAAATGGAAATTCTCGTTTGACAATCTTCTTTTATATTCAAAATAATTCAAGAATGGTTTCCAATTCAATTCGTCTTTTTTGCCTTTTTGTTTTGATCTAGAAGAAGATTGTAGCACCGTGAAAGGTGCTCAATAATTAGAACAATTATGCTACATTTACATTATTTTTTATATTGTGTCGCGTGACAACACGCTATTATCCAATTTAAAAAAGAAAATTCACCAATCAAATCTTGCCAATAATGATGATGTTAAGCATTATGCACAAATATGATGTATGCAAGTGGCATTGTCCTAATTTGAATCACATGCAGCCATAGCGACAACCATATATTATCAAATTGTTTGACAAAACTTTTTAATAAAAAATTAACAAGCTTTAATAATAATTAATAAAATATATGGTTGAAAAGTTGATAGAAATCATGATTCCTTTAAAAATGTGTAATTAGAATTAATTGTTAATTTTGACATGTGCATTTTGACAACTTTTAAAATTGTACCAATATATCACCTATGCTTTCAAGAAAAGGAGATAAAACATACTCAATTAATTTGTAAAGCATTCATTATCGTGTGTGCATGTGGGGGCTCACACACAAGAGACACTAATTTTAGGGACCGTTTTGCAAGTCTTTTAAAAATTCAAAAGTTACTTTTGAAATTATGAAGTTTCTTTTTAAACATGTAAAATAACTTTATCATGAAATTCTTCTACTAAATGTAGAAACAATCGAAGAAGTTGTCAATCGGACCCTTAATACCCCCACCCCACATGTGCTTTTTTTTATTTAATTTCTTGTATTTTGATGGAACTTTCTTGATTCCTCAGATCAACTTTTCATAATTGAATTGTATTTGCATCATTGATAGACATCGACTCATTCACATGCAGGTTGGTCAATATTCTATTTGTCAAAAAATATGTGTCAACGATAGAGGAGGAACTACATTTGCTTCTTTACATGAATGAAAAAAGCAAAGAAAGAAACAAAAGTGGAGCGTAGGGGTGTATTTGGAGTTCATCTGTATTTTCTAACCTAATAAAACTCACTAATCGAGTTAATATATCATTTTCTAGCTAATTAATAGACTTACCGCCCTTCCTAATCGGGCTTTACTCGGTTGCATTCTCTAATCAACTATTCTATTAGCTAGTAGGAAATAATTTTTAAAAGCATTCCTATAAAATTTTAAAAGAAAACAATTCTCTTATCACGGAACGTACAAAAGAATTTATAGTAATTTGACTTTTTACGAACGTTATTGTTCTCAGTCTCTTGTCTTGTCTGAAATGATTAAAGAATTGATAATTCATTTTTCGTTATAAGTAAGCATTAACAGAATCGAGCTTGATACTTGGTTAGTTGGTTTCTTAATCGAATTAATTGGTGACAAATAATATGAAGTAGACATAAAGTATGAGTTATCTTGTCAATTAGTTGTCTTTCTTATCTTAGTTGCAAGTGAGCTTAAGATGAGAAAACAATAGGTGGGGGACTTCCATGTGTTCAAAGACATGTAGATTATGTCATTGAATTCAAATCACTAATAGATTATAATCTACTTAATTAATCTTTATTTGTCATCTTAAATCATATTATTTTGGTTCATTTGCTTACTTAAATGGTGCTCAAACCACTCAAAATGTAATTTATTTAGGTTATTATCAATAGAACATGATTGTCAAATATACCTTTCATGTCCAAATTGATCATCTCTCATTTAAATAATTTTTAGTGGGATCGAGTTTATAGTCTTATAAAAAGGTCAACTTGCAATTATATTTATAAATTCGCGTCTTTTAACTTGAAAAATTATCTCCACAAAACCTTTGTGGCTGCACGCCACGTTTAACAATAGTTACTTTATAGGTTGACGTCTCATTATATACCACATATATTAACCCGACATGCCAATATGTCACTACTACTATAGATGATTATCACGTCTTATTGAAATGTGACATCTTTGTAAGTATATGAAATGTGTATATGACACGATGATAGGATTAAAAAAATTTAAGGTTACAGAAATTTATACTTTTGTTTCGATCCAATCATATTCACATTCAACTTCATTAATTTAGCATCAAATATTACTCGTCAGTTATAAGAAAATAAAAGTCAAGTAACTCACTTAAAAACGAAGGAACAAATTCGGTCACTTTCAAACTTTCCCTTTTTAAAAATAAATAAATTATCTGAATACACTACGAATTTTAAATGAAAAATTTCGTATGGCAATCTCGTTTTATATTCATAACAATTCAAGAATGGTTGCCAATTCGATTCCTCTATTTTTGTTTTGTTTTGATTTAGAAGAAGATTGTAGGCCATGAAAATGTACTCAATAATTTGAATCATACACAGCCCTATGAAGCCGACAACCATATATTACAAATTACATACGCCTATGCTTTCAAGAAAAGGTGAAATAAAAAATATTTAATAAGGGTCGTTTGATTGGTTTAAATTCCATGAAAAATGTCACGTTCGAGGAATTCAATTTCTACTTTGACATTTTGATACGAAAGTGGAAATGAAGTTCGAATTTTAAGGTACAACCACTTTAAATTTTTTGCTATTTTCATGAAAAATGCATTTCAATGGAATACTTGAGTTTTTATTTTCCAATTTACGTGGAATTAAAAAGCATTTCCGCATCTGCCAATCAAATGGACCCTAATTTGTGTAGTATTCATTCTCAAGAGACTAGTTTTAAAACCCAACACATGCGCTTCTTGTGGTTTAGTCTCGGTTTGGCGTCCATTTTTAAAATTTTTTTTTTTTTTTCAAATTCATTCTTAACCACACATTTCAAGTAATCCACAACTTTTATTAACTTTTCAATCACATATTTCATCAATATTTATCAAAATCTAATTTTTCCCAAAACTAGACGTTGGCATAATTTCTTGTATTTTGATGGGCCTTCCTCGATTCTTCAAACCAGCCTCCGTAATTGAATACCATTCGCATCATTGAAACTTGATTGTCATTTTCAAGTATACCTTGTGGAAAGGAAATAGTACTATCTGTACATTTGTCGTATCTCGCATTCTATCTCTCATATTGATATACGAATAGTGAGTGTCGGCTCAGATTTGACTTTTCGAAAAATAACCCTTATGTCGAAATAATTGATTTACATAGACTCTTTCACGTGCAAGTTGGTCGATTTTCTATTTGTCCACAGTGCTATGTGTTGCTATATTTGGTTCTTTATATTTGAAATGAAAAGGCTAAGAAAGAAACAAAAGATGGAGCGTGGGGAGCGTATAATTTAAATAAATTTCGGCTAATCGAGAACTCTATTTCGATCCAACTTCAAATTGATTATATAAGGTCGATTACCCTGAATTTCTCTTTCTATACACTATTTCTTCTTTGTATTAAGGGGTATCTAGATTTTGTCCATTCTTCGATAAGTAACTTATATAAAAACGAAGATGTCATATGTATTAGAGTAAGAAGATTCTCCACTAGTAATTCAAAATAAAGAATATAAATAAAGGCGCGAGCAATACCGATACGTCGGGTTCACCTTATTTCAAGTATACTCTTGAATTATGATAATTTATTCAGACCACATTGTCATTAATCACATAACATTTCAATTGCAATAAGTGGAGCTTTCACTTTTAACCTTTAACTAAGTAGTACATCTTGTTTTTCGAAGATGATTTTTGTTCGGGATGAATATTTTAATCGAAATTCAACCTCTTGATCGCAGATTTTGGTTCGATTCCAAGAGAGAAAAAAAAAAAAAAAAAGGCGGAATTGTGGCTATCAACTCTAGAATCAAATTAGTCCTTTTTTTTTTCTTTTTTTTTTTACAATTTATTTACCATGATCTACGCAATGTGATGCAAAGGAAATAATTGGATTGAAAGAAAAGTCAACAATGGTCATTATTATGCTATTATCATATGAATGAATTTAAGTTTTTTTTTTTAAAATCCAGTACTTTCTTATTGCTGGTTTCTAGTTTTTTGGTTTGTTCTTTGGGTATATAATTTGGTTATACTATACTAGATATTGGATGCTACTTGGTGGAGATTTGTGGTGGACTAAGAAAAGTTTAAATGTGTATTTTGTGACATATTTAGTTCCTTCTACTTCTACTTCATATTAGGAAGACAATTTGTTTTGTTATTTCAGGATTTTTCTTTGAAAAAATGCATGGGTTCAATAATTACATGGATTTGAATGGTAACGGTGGAAATGAATTCAAATTCCATGTTAGCTAGAAAATAACCAAATTCACGGGAATTTGTTTTGCATGAAGAAAAAAATGCAACTTAGAGTGGTTGTACCTTATAATTCAATTTTCATTTTCACGTTGCAATTAAACAACCAAAGTAAAATTCGTTTTTCTCGAATGTGACATTTTTCATGGAATTCCATGCTATCAAACGGACCCCTAATTCTAATAGATTTTACAAGATGTCATTGATATAAACGTTTCTATGAAAAGATGTACTATAAATAATAAACAAATAAAGTCTAGCCAATAAAAATGTAGTATATATGTAAACGTAATAAAATAAAAGCACTTTTATATTTATATGCTCAAATAGTAATGTTCAATGTACTTTTAGATCGACGACTACACATCAAAGTTTTTAATAACAATTCTTTTTTGAAAAATTTACTTAAAACTCTACTGTCAACAGCAGCTATATTCACAATGACTGTGACAATGGGACCCAAAACCTAGAGCCACCATTCAAGCCTAACTGGCCTACAAACAAGTGCATATGAACTCCACTTCGAATCTTCAATTGTGAAGGTACTCTAATCTACACATTTTGGTCCTCCTTTGATGTAGGGTATTGTCACTAATTTGCGCAAAAACTATGTTTCAGTACATGAATGCAATCCACTCTTTATTATCCTTAATCAAGTTTGAAAATGCACATAAGTCCAATACCCCAACCACATCACATTTCAATTGCAATGAAGGTTCTCATTTTTTGTTTATTTTACACATGTCCATAATTTTTTTGTCGAGTTTTATCTTTTAACCTTCAACTAAGTAGTGCATCTTATTTTTCGAAGATGATTTTTGTTCGGGATGAATATTTTAATCGAAATTGAACCTCCTGATCGTAGATTTTGGTTCGATTCCAGGAGGAAAAAAAAAAAGCAGAATTGTGGATATCAACTCTAGAATCAAATTAGTTCCTTTTTTTTATTTTTTTATTTTTTACAATTTATTTACCATGATCTACCCAATGTGATGCTAAGGAAATAATTGGATTGAAAGAAAATTCAACAATGTTCATTATTATGCTATTATCATATGAATGAATTTAAGTTTTTTTAACACTNCTACCCAATGTGATGCTAAGGAAATAATTGGATTGAAAGAAAATTCAACAATGTTCATTATTATGCTATTATCATATGAATGAATTTAAGTTTTTTTAACACTTGTAGAATCCAGTACTTTCTTATTGCTGGTTTCTAGTTTTTTGGTTTGTTCTTTGGGTATATAATTTGGTTCTACTATTTTAGATATTGGATGCTATTCGGTGGATATTTATGGTGGACTAAGAAAAGTATTAAATGTGTATTTTGTGACATAATCAATTCCTTCTAATTCTACTACATATTAGGAAGACAATTTGCATTGTTATTTCACGGTTTTTCTTTAAAAAAATGCATGGGTAGAGTCAAATCTAAATTGGAATCGAGTTTGAGTTTTATTTCAGTAATTTCATGGATTCGAATGGTTTCATTTACGAAAGACTCAAATCGTAATGGATGGAACCGAGTATTAAAATACCTGAATCAACTCACCCGACGCCAACGCTTAATTTCTGTTCAAGTATTAGGTTAATATACATTTAATTGAAGGACATTTTGTCAAAATTTTGTATCCATTGTTTATTTTGCTTATTTAAAAATACGAGAGGTTAATAAGTTTTCTTATGTTCGTTTAATGAATATTTTTTTGGATGGACACCATTATCAAAGATCCGCACAAATTAATTGAATGTTGAATATAAGAATGTGACGAGTAAAAGGGTGGATATAAGTGCAAAAATGTGCAAAGTTTCAAAACATTCATTGTAATTAAAATGTGGCCTAGAAATAAAAGGTGAAGTAAATATAATTATTGTTCGGTATTATCCACCCACTTCGCATAGCGATCTGGCATCGACTCTAAAACAAGACTTCTAGTTGTTATACTAATATAGGATGTTGTCACTACTTTGTCCAAAAACTATAACTCATGACATTAATGCAATTCATCGCATATCATCCAAAATCAAATCAAAAAATCTACCTCAAATCCAAAGTATCGAGCTCATCCTCGTTTCATACATGCTCATCTATTTTAAGAACTCGGATAGATTTGGAGTTGGATTCTGTACTCGCAGAGTGTAATTTGAAGTCTTCTTTAAAGAATACATCTCAGTTGAATTTAGAAGTTATGAGTAAATCTGTCTTGTCACCATCATCGACATATCATTGTATTCAGTTGTTAGTAATAGACCCATTTTTGGCCAGAAGATTTCACATAGGTACAATTCTGCTGATTTAGTTGATGGTTTGAATGCTATTAAGGGTATTCATTCTAGCCAATATCTAGGGCTGGGCAAAATTCCCGAACCGAATCGGACCGAACCGAACCCGAACCGAACCGGACCGAACCGAGCGGTTCTTCATAAGTTAAATACCCGAACGGGTATCCGGATCAAGAACCGATGGGTTTGGGTCGGTTCTCGGGTCTAGATCGAGAACCGAAAAACCGAATAAGAACCGAATTTTTTT
>CAIGRO010156413.1:0-13073 GCA_903798355.1 Fraxinus baroniana | reverse complement strand
TCGAACACTTTTTCGACATGTCAAAGTCTCTAACTTAAGAGTTCCACCTAATTTTCATGTTATCGGCATTAGATAATACACACAAATTTTAGTACATGCGGAATCCACATTTGTCGCCATACAACAACTCAATCACTCTCTAACTTTCCTAAAATTGGTTTTAAGGACGTATAATTTAGTATTTGTTTGAGTTTTGTATCTAAACTCCGTTATGTTTTAAAAATATTCCAAATTTGAATCAAGCGGAATTTGAATCAAACTAGTCTTTTATGATGTAAAATATAAATTTTGTGCTCAAAAATATCAAGTTTCACATGAAAAATCGTAAATCAAACTAACATGTAACTTTTTCACAATTTATAATCTAACACGTAGTTTCAAATATAGACATCATAGTATGCAAGTTTATGTAACCCACACAAACACACAAAACCAAAAACAATATTGAAAATAACCAATTTTTATGTGTGAACAAGCACACAAAATAGTAAACATAGACAACATACTCGATATTTCTCACTCCCAAACTTATAACAAGAAATATATTAAAAAAATTAAAGGCAAAGAAGGAATTAAGTACTCTCCTGGTATAAATATGAAGGTGGTGGATGAACTGACATGAAAATGCTAGATCACTTGCTATGTCTTTTCCCTTGTTTTGTGTGTTCAGCTGTCATGTTCCTTCAAAATAAATCAAATTGAATCATAATGTGAAACACTTTATAATGAACTCAAACAAAACATATAGAGATTATTGGGATGAAGATACTCTAAACTACTAAAAACAATGAAATTTACTAATCTATTTTCTAAGAAAAAAATAGAAGGGAAAAAAATTAGGTTGTCTCCCAATAAGCGCTTGTTTATAGTCATTGGATTTACTTTGATTTTTTGGCTATTCATGGTGTCTTGAAAAGAGAGTTCTTAGCCTTTCATTGGCTGTACTGACAGATGTTCTTTAATTAATCTTTGGCCCTCCAAATTATAGGGCTTCCATTATTGTCCCTCATTGTTACAACCAATCCACCAACTACTTTTTTGTATCTATGACTTAGCCAATCCTCATTTTCTTTATGGTCAATTCTTTTTTCATTTCTAGAGGTAAGGTGGTTGCCTGAGTGGAGTATACATGGGGAAACTTTTTTTTGTTTTTCTTTCACCCTCAAGATTATCTCATCATTTTCAAAATCCATTAACGCATATCCAGTTGTTAAGAATAGTCATCCCAAAATTAATGACATGTGTTGATCTTCTATATCCAGAATGATGAAATCAACTAGAAAAATAAGATCTCCAACTTTGATGAGCATATCTTCAACCATTCCATAATGATGCTTGAGTAATTTATAAGCCGTTGTAGAATTATTGAAGTTGCTTTGGGATCTTCCAATCCTAATTTCTAGTGGGCAATGGTATCATATTAATACTTGCTTTAGAATCAATTGAGATATTAATATTTTGTGAATTTCCTATAGAACAAAGTAAAGTGATACTTCTTGAATTTTTTAATTTAGGAGGGAGCTTGTGATGTATGATAGCGCTTTATTCTTTTGTCAATGCTACTTTTTCATTTTTTGGCAGCTTTCTCTTCAATACATCTTTTAACAACTTTTGTAAAATTATTGAAGTTGCTTTTGGATCTCCCAATCCCAGTTTCTAGTAGATAATGGCATCATATTAATACTTGTTCTAGAATCAATTAAGACATTTTTATTATACGAATTTCCTATAGAGTAAAGTAAAATGAAACTTCTTGTATCTTTTAATTTAGGAGGGAGCTTGTGCTGTATGATAGCGCTTCGTTCTTTTATCAATGCTACTGTTTCATCTTTTGGCAACTTTCACTTCAATATCTCTTTCAACAACTTTGTATAGTTTGGAATCCGTGGAATGACATCAATGAAGGAAATGTTGATGTGAAGTTGCATAAAGGCATCCAAGAACTTTTTGAATTATTTTTCCAATATATTATTCTGCAACCTTTGAGGGAATGAGACTGGAGGCGTGTGTTTATTGACAAAAATGATTGCCTAAACCTGTGGACTGTCTAACAATTCTTCTTCATTAGCTTTGGATAATTCTTCAGACTAAACTACTTGTTCCTCGCCCATAGTAAGTACCTGATTATCCTTGATTGTTTCTCCTTTACACTGATTTCTGACGGATGAGCTCTACTTCTTATTATGATGGCCTTGTTCATCTTTAGGCTACCTTCGAAGCCTTTAATAGAATGAAATAGGCAGTACATAAGCTCGAACAGGGGTACCGGTCTTGATTGATGATGTCTTAACAACTTTATATTCTACAACTTCTATTGCTAATACCCGTTCCCATGTGTTCTTTTCCGTGTCAGTGGTAAGGTACCTTGTATTCTCTTAGACAATACAGCTACTATTTGTCCCATCTAAGTTTCCAAATTTTTTTAGCCGGTTGGTTCTGAAATTAGTCTCACTCTTGGCAATGAACAAAGCCACCAATTCTCTCAACGATGGTTTTTTCTCTTGTTGTTACTGAAATCTTGGTAAGATATCCTGAATTTGATATTTTCTGACCCTGATTATTAACCCATGAAAAGTTTGGAGGCTTGCTTCAATCTAGGTTATATGTGTTTCCTCTATAAATTTTATACATATTGTATGATCTACCTCAAAGTCCTACAGACTTATGATGGCTAGTATACCATGCTCACATTTTGAGTTAGGTTATCCAATTTCTTAGTTATTACTTCCATCCAAGCTACCTATGCTATAACTGCGTGAATGTTGTAAATACCCACTATTATCTAAGGATATATCCATTATTGGTCTTTCAACTGAAGCATCAACTATGTTATGGTATTTAGGTCATAAGCCTGAATAGAATATATAGATCTTAGCATTTTTAGGCATGTCAAGATGGGGAAACTTTCTGAAGTGATCTTTCAACCTTTTCCATGCTTCGGGATAGCCCTCGATGTCCTTTTGCTTGAAAATATAGAATTCATTTTTGATTTGTTGAATTCGAGAAGGTGGAAAGAATTTTAAGGAGAATTTTTGTACTATGTCCTTTAATTAAATGATGCTCCGAGAAAGTAGTGAGCGTAGCCATTCTTGTGAACTTTCTTTTAAAATATGAAGGAATGTGCACATTCTAAAGGCTTTTGCTGACATACCTTCATGATTGATTATTTTGTAAAGCATTAAAGAGGCTTGTATGTGTTTATGAAGATTTTAAGTTGATTTTCTAGAGTTCTGATGTGCTGATAATTTTGAAACAAGTTGATTACATCTAGTCGAGTGTAGAAGTTAGCCTGCTGAAATGGAGGATAAATAATAGCTAGTTGCATAGAAGCTGGAGCAAAAATCCCATAATCACGTACCAGTACTTCACCATCATTGGCAACTACTAGTGGTGAAACTAGCTGTTCTGTTGGATATGGTGGTGATTAATTTGATTTTGATATTGATTTTCTATCATTTCTCTTGATTCTCTATACTCTCTTCTTCATTGTCTGAAGTTTTTTCGATCTTGGGATATAGTGGTAAGAGCACGATTTCTTCAGAATCTTGCATAAACTGTTAAAAAATGAGAGATTAAGTGTATAATTAATAACCTAAAACTAAATAAAAGAAAATTCTATTCCTATATAAACTAATAAACTCAAACTAAATACTTTATTCCGGACAATGTCGCCAAAAACTTAATCGTGCAAAACTCGCAAGCGTACGAGATCGTTGATAATTAATGAATGTGATGAGAAGAATTATCATCGCACAGAGAATAAATCTCAATTCAAGTGTACTAGTCTTATATTTGATTTGAAATATATAACACAAAAGATTTTTTTTTTCTTTTTTTGTAATTATTCTAAATTAATCTAAGAAATCTGTAAAATGTCTTTGTTTATATCAAATCATGAATGATTGTATTAGAATTTGAATTCACCTATTGTTATCTACTTCAATTGTTGATTATGCAATCTAAACTTATTCATTCATTCTTGACAATCAATAAAACTATGATAAATAAAAGATAAATTAATTTATTCTAATCATGACTCGATCATATTTCTAATCCGAATTCGAATTATTATAATGCATTAAATTACTAGATTATCTAGATGATTGCACATTCGATTTTGTTATTCTTAACATCTATTGCTCGTATGTTAATCTTACCACGTTCTAAACTTATTATGAAATTTTCATTACTACAACAAGCAACTAATTATATAATTATTAGCTATGCAATAAAATAATGCAATGGGAATCAAAATTAATCAAGAAAGAATTAACTAAACTACTATTCTTAAATTAAATAAAATGAGCAACATTATCTGATCCAATACAAAAAGAGACCTAGCCTAGCATCATTCTATATAAATGACCAGAAGAATAATGAAAAATCATCACTCGGATCATGAAAGAATGCAAAAAATATTGATCTTCAATTCAAAGGTTGAAGATTTTTCAATTTTTTGATGTAATTGGTCTTTAATTCTTGCGAAGTTCTAATCTTCTCTCCCAAAATATGTAAATTGGCCTCTTGTTCTTAATGAATTTTATGATATGGATATGTATTGAAAAGCTACAAAGAGATCTCCAATGTGTAGCCCTCATTTTGGATCTAAAGTTGATGAAAATTAGGTCAAGATCACATCCAAATTGGGTTACAAATAGAGTTTAAATAAAAAACGAAAATAGGTCCGTCTAAAGAAATTTACTCATTGCATGCGCGCATAGCCTATGTTGCACGTGCTTCGTTGATGAATTATGCTATCATAATTCGTAAACAGACTGAAGTTTTCAGAATTAAGCATTCGTCAGTATTTTGTCATATCTTTCTCTTTCGATATTCGATTGAGTTGATTCAGAGTGCGTTAAAGATTTAACTCAATGGGATGCTATTCTTTTAGAAATATCATTTTTCCAATTCGAACTTTTTTTATGCAAAAAATAGGTCTCAATCTGGAGCTGAAAATTCGGAGCATAATTTATGTGGTTGAAAATTGATTTGTAAAAATAGTTTGACTATATTTCACTCATTTGACTTCTAATTGCACCAAATTGACTCCTAAAATTCTCAAACACCGTTTTGTGATCCGAATCAATTATTGGATATTTGTACTTTTGTTTCCAAACTTCGAATTTTCTCCATTTTTGCCCATTTTCGTTCATTTTTCTGTAATTTCTTATTTTTCGTCGAATTGTACCTAACCAACAAAATACATACCTAATTAAGTCACAAGTAATCAAAATTAATGACATTAATCTCGTTAATGGCCTAGATAAGTGTTCAAAAATGCTTATCAGCTATAGGAAGTCTCATGTATGCACAAGTATGTATGCATCCAAATTTAGCGTTCATAGTTGGGATATTGGGTAGTTATTTATGTAACCTTGAGATGGATTTTTGGAAAGTAGCCAAACGGGTTATGCGGTATTTAAAGAGAACAAAAGATTACATGCTCACTTATTTGAAATCAGACAAGTTAGAGATCTTTGTGGTATTCTGATTCTAAATTTGCTGGATGTCAAGATAGCAACACATCCATATCAGGCTATATTTATTTACTAGCTGGAGGTGGTATTTCATGGAATAGTGTTAAGCAACCACTCACAGTTCTTTCTAAAATGGAATCTGAGTTCATAGCTTGTTATAAGGTATCCAATCATGGAATGTGGCTGCTAAACTTATCACTGGGCTATGTGCTATGGAAGGTGTTGAAAGATTGTTAAAGATATATTGTGACAATAAATCACATTTACTATATTCCAACAACAACAAAAGCTCTTTGAAGTCGAAAGAAATATACATCAAGTTTCTTATTGTTAAAGAAAGAGTTTAGAGTCGTCAAGTGTCTATAGAACATATATCAACAAACTCTATGGTTGTGGATCCACTCACCAAGGGTTTAGCACCCAATGTGTTTAATGAGTACACTACTCATATGGGTGTTGTGTCATTTAATGATGTACTTGTTTAGTGGAAGTTTATGTTTTAGATGTTCATTTTTTTGCTTAGACACATGCTTATGTTTTTTTCTTCTGCTGAATAATAATGAAGATAGTTTATTTTCAACTTTGAATGTCTTCTTTCTATTTTGATCTTAAGATTAAGAATAGAAAGACTAAAGTTGATCTCATTGAAGAATAAGATATGATCAGATGGAAATATACATATTTAAGATCACATTGTGTGTAATTTTCATGCTACATATCCATACTTTATCTATATCATTGATATATTGGTATGGGGATCATTGATGTGTCTAATTACTATATGAATAGAGGGAAGGCCGCTGTTATCCTATACTAATATAGGAAATGAACCATATTGTAACTAAGGAGATGTTTCAAGGATGACAGTAGTGCACACTCAAGGTTATATAATAAAATTGTTTCCGGAAATACATGCATAGCCCTGGTGGGAGATTGTTAAGAAATGTGGGTTTCCTATTTGTTTTATATGCTAGCATATTTTAATAAAATATTATATTATTATGGATTATCCATCACATCTAATTGGTATGAGCTTTGTAATGTGCAGTGATCGAAGACTAATTTAATTACGATTGATGTGATCTTAATTAACCTATTATATAAAGAATGTTTCCCAAATTAAATCATTCACACGATTGTTACTCTCCTTTATTCCCATCTTGGACAGAAAGTGCATATAGCGTTACATTGATAATTGTGGAAGACAGATACATTTTTTTTGGGTACCCAGGTATCCCACCTTAACCAGACTAATTTCCTGGACCACCAGCCACCGGTCCCTCAGTAACTAGCGGAGGTAAACTTCGGGTTATGCCCAAGTTGACCAGGGTTCGAGCACTCCTTATACTCCTGGCCCCAAGGGAGCCTTCCTCCATGGTTATTACGTNCCTGGACCACCAGCCACCGGTCCCTCAGTAACTAGCGGAGGTAAACTACGGGTTATGCCCAAGTTGACCAGGATTCGAGCACTCCTTATACTCCTGGCCCCAAGGGAGCCTTCCTCCATGGTTATTACATCACCAAGCTGCTCCAACCAATATTGATTATTACATCACTCAGCTGCTCCAACCAGGAATCGAACTCCCCACGCTGAGGTTGCAAGCCCAGCAATGGACCGAAGTATTATTTTTTGACTATATTTCTTGATAATTGGCATGAAAAGATTCTGGATATATTAAAGTATAACATTTCCTCCACACTCTTCCCATTAAATACAACATTCATATCAAGAAAAAGGCAAACAACAACTCAAATAATTAGAATATCTTAAAATCTCGAATGCTAATCAAATAATTGTTAGCTTGTATTCTTACCAAGGACAAACAAAAACTAGTGGCAGTTGATGTAGTGCGAAACAAAAATTCAAGTGGAAACCTTAAGAATACAATTTTTGAAATCCACCAAATTATGAAGAAATAAACTCACGAAATTTTATTAATGTAAGAAGATTAAAAAACGATGAATGAACCATTTATTTATAAGGATTTACATGAAAACTCAGTTTAAACAAATTAAAATTGCAAATAATTCAAAATAAAACAAACAACAAAAATAACACAAACTTCAAAAGCAGTTTTCGACTCCTAAACAAACTTGGATGGATAAAATCCATTATATATCCTGGTATAACCGTGAGTTCTACTCATCTCGTCATTCTCTTTCCAGAATTGTATTATGTGCCCAAACCAGAGCTTAGACACCACACCTATACTATTACATTTTTCCCCTTTCGATCTAATTTTTCTTCAATCCATTCAGCCATCTGTTCTACATCAATCCCTTCAACCTCTGAAGAACTCGACCCTGAGTTATAATTCAAATAAAGAGGCTCATCATCTTCATGGAACTTGTACAAAATCTGCCACATTGAACGTACTAGAAATACCCATAGAAACTAGCAAATTAATAATGCAGCTATTGTTAATTCGTTTAAGTACTTTGAAAGGCCCATACTTTCTCTGTTTCAACTTGTTGTAAATACTAATGAAAAATCTCTCATTTCTCATAAACACCATAATTGAATCTCCTTCCTGAAATTGTTTGTCATGTCGATGAGAATTTACCGTGACCTTATACTTTGCATTAGTCTTCTACAACTTTTATTTTACTTCATCACAGACTATCAGCACTTCTTTTGCTAGATATTCAGCGGCAAAACTCTTACTATTGCCCTTGGGCAACTTCACCAAATCCACGACATGATAAAAAACCTCTATATACACAATAGCAAATGGGGACATGCCTATAAAAGTATGAATTGTGATGTTGTATTCAAACTCCACTTAAGGTAGTGCAAGATCCCATTGTTCGGGCTTATCTCCATAAGCGCTTTGAATCATATTTGCAATGGTATGGTTAGTAATATAGATCTATCCATCAGTCTGGGGATGGAAAATAGTGCTTCGATTCAAATTTGTCCCAAACAACTTCCACAAGGTAATTTAAAAGTGTCCTAAAAACTTTGTATCCCATTCTAATGTGATAGACTTGGAAATTCCATGTAATCTAACAATCTCTCTGAAAATCAATTTGGCAATATTGGATGCATGAGCTCTTTCAACAAGCTATAAAATGAGCCATCTTGGAAAGCTTATCAACTACTACAAAAATAGAATCTACGTCTCGTTGAGTACGAGATAATCCTAGAATGAAATCTATATCAAGATCTTGCCATATGTTCTAAGGAACAGGAAGTGGCATGTACAACCCGATATTCTGCACTTGACCCTTAAATACCTGACAAGTGTAACATTTTCTAACTATAACTTCAACATTTCGCGTCAACTACTGGCTATTGTTTTGTCACCCTAAGTGTCCACTTAGGCCTTCTTCATGCAAATCTCGGATCAATTTTTCACGTAAAGATGAAATGGGAATGCAAAGGTTGTTGCCCTTGAACAAATATCCATAACTAATATAGAAATCTGCTACTGCTTCACAGTTTATACACTTGCTCCAAATCTTTTTAGAGTCGGGATCATCTGTATACTGTTCTTTCAGGAACTCAAATCCAACAATTTTCCATAACAGCATGACCACCAGAGAGGCTCTTGGACTAAAGGTATCAACAACTCTATTCGAACTCTCAGATTTATGTTTAATCACAAAAGGAAGTTTCTAGAGGAAAGTCAACAACCTAGCATGCATTCTGCTGATATGTTTCTAACTATGAATAAACTTTAGGGTTTGGTGATCAGTAAACAATAAATTCATTATGTATGAGGTAGTGTTCCCATACCTTCAAAGCTCTCACAACTGCATAGAATTCTTATTAATAGATACTCCACTTCTGTCGAGCATCACCTGACTTTTCTATAAAGAAAGCCTCGAGTCTTTTCTCTTGGGATCAAAGATCTTTTCGATGCTTGGTAAGGTCAATACTGGAGTTGTGCACAACTTTTCCTTGATAAAGGCAAAACTCTTATCTTGCTCGTCTCTCCAACTGAATCTCCCATTCTTCAAACATTCTATGAGGGGTACCACTATAGTGCTAAAATACTCGATAAATTGCCTATAGAAAGTTGCAAAACTATGGAAACTCGTTACTTCATAAACTGTTTTTGGTGTTGGCAAATCCCATAGTGCTCTTGTCTTCTCTTCATCCACCTGTAGACCATCTTCCCCATCCACAAAGCCTAGAAACAACAACTTAGGTTTATAGAGAGTGTACTTCTTTAGGTTGATGTCTAGCTGATTTTCTTTCAGATTATTTAAGACTTGCCTCAATTAAACCAAGTGATCTTCATTTGATTTGTTGTAAATTAAAATTAGTATATTATTGAAATAAACTACAACAAAAGAACCAATAAAAGGCTGAAGAACCTAGTTCATCACTCTCGTGAAGGTACTCGAGGCATTTGAGGGTCCGAACGGCATCAGCAACCATTCGTAAAGTCCATCTTTGCTCTTGACGATAGTCTTCCATTCATCCCTAGGTTTAATGTGGATCGATAGCCACCGCAAAGATCTATTTTCGAAAAGACCTTAGAACTCCCAAGCATATCTAACGTCCTTCTACCGTAGAATGGAAAACATGTATTTCACTGTTATCTTGTTAATGGTACGATTGCCAATACACATACGCTACTTTCCATCCTTCTTTGACACTAAGATGACGGTTCTGGATACAGACTCGTACTGTCCCTATGAATCATTTCTTCAATAGCTCCTCAATTTGTTCTATCAGAATCTCATTCTCCTTTTGACTCATTCGGTAATGAGGCAAATTTGGAAGGCTAACCCTAAGTACTAAATCTACTAGGTGTTGAATATTTCTCATAGCAGAAACCAAATCTTCAAATTATGTCAATATTTGTTGCACCTCAGACAGAACACTCTCATACTTCTTATTTGCAGTAAAAAAGCCTTTTAACAACAACTGGATAAAAGCAATCAAGACTCTCTTATAAAATCTACAATATCTTTCTCACTATCTATAAGGGTAAGGAAACTCTTAGTTCGTTGTTGGGCAGAGTTCTCCAACCGCTTGAGATGAACCATAGTGATCTTATGACTATCCCATGAAAAGAATACTACATTATCACGTCTTTTGAGAGTTGAATCCACATCAAACTGCCATGGACAACCCAATAAGATATAGCAAGCTTCCATGTCTATGACATCACACACAATCTCATCCCTATAATGATTACCAATTGAAATAGGCAATTTTCAAGTTTCAGCAACCTAAACGAAAGAACCTCTCTTTACCTCACCAAGGGAATAAGGTTTAGGATGGTTCTTTGTTAGTAATTTCAACAAATTCACCAACCTTTTCGATACAAAATTCTCAAAGCTTCAATTGTCCACAATCACTTTACACGCCTTATTCTTAATAAAACAAAGCTACCGAAAGATGCAGTGATGATGTCCATCCTCCTTAGGTGACAAAAAGATTCATTATAGTACCAAAGTGAGCCTCTCCACATCTTCTTCAATAGCAAACTCAACTCATGCATACTCACCTTTCATCTCACTATCTTCTTCCTCGTCAACTTTCTTCGACTCCACCAAATTGACATGTTGTTTTTCGGACAGTTATTGGAACGATGCCTAGGCTTATGGCATCTATAAAAAAATTTATCTCTAGTGGGCCTAGCATACGGATTTGCATTCTAAGTTATGCTTCGTGTTTGACCTCTATTTACAAACTGACCCCTATTGTCAACATTACTCGTGTTGGAGTTGGTTAGGGTTTATAATAGGTCCTTCCCTTTGTCTAAAAGAGCGACGATGATGGTTCGATAGGTGGCAGAACTCTTCTATAACGGGTTGCCCTCTTATCAAATTCCATCATCTCAGCCTTCGTTACCAAGTTAATGGCTTTCTACAATGTTCAAATATTCTACAACCTAATTCTATCTTTAATGCCACCTTCAAACCACCAGTATACCTGGCTACCCTTTGTTTTCAGATTTTGATAGATTGTTTTGCTATCCCAATTACATAAATTCATTGGTGTAGTTCGATAGTGTACGACTACCTTGCGTGCATCCCAGGTATATATGATATAAAATATGTTCGTAATCTATAGGTAGAAATTGACCAATCATAGACTGCTTCATCTTCCTCCAAGTTCGAATCTGACTTTTTTAGTCTCATTCGAGTATTCTATAATTGATCCCACCATGCAACCACTGCGGATTTCAAATAGAACGCTGCCATCTTTACCATCTTGTCCTTTGAAACATCCATAATTTCGAAAAATCTTTCAACCTATACCACCAAAGAATAAAAGAATGTTTGCTTTAATCTGATAATCATTAAAGGTATTTCGGCTTTGATGATTAGGGTTACGTGGCGGTGCTTCGAACTCCTCCTCTAACTCTGTTCGCTTTCATTTGATGCTAGTTAATCTTGTGTTTTTTATGATTAATATGTGACATGTTAAATGTGTGATTTACGATTGAATAAGTGATTGTCACAAGTTAATCTGATAGTTTGTAATTGATATATAATTTATGACATGTAAAAAAGCTTGATTTGCGACTAATATAGTAATTGTGACCAACAAATTGTATATTTATGATTGTAATATTGTGTTTTCTATTATTAATATGTGACCATGATTAAAAAAAAAAAAAAATTATTTGTTATTATCAGATATATCACAAAATGTGACTACCTTATTTTTGAAAATTTTCCATAAGGTTATTATTTTTTAAATTATATTTTTAAACCTTTGTAGTTATGTATTTTCCCTTTGCAAGATTTATAAATAATCAAACTTCATTTTCAACCACATACTTCAATGGACTCACACGTACGAATTAATCACCATTCATTTCCATCTACTTAATAAACTAAATTATTTAAATATTCTTCCCAAACGAAGGAAAGAAAAAGAGGTATCTAGCCTAGTTGTCCCGAATATAATTGAATGTCACCCAAACATATCTAGATTCAGGTTAGCAATTTGACTTCAGATTGTTTCATAATACTCAACTTGCCATTGTGTTTAACCATGCCGGCTGCCTGTATAATAACAATTAATGGTTTGACACGTGACTAACAAAAATCGTTACGCAGATGGAATGAGACATTGATCGCACCTTTTTTGTACTAACTGGGTCAAAAAGAATCTTCTCCTCCAAAGAGTTGTGTCTAATCGCAACTGTACGAGTAAACCATAGATGAAGTGCCCGGCAGCTCACAAGGGTTTGAACTTGTCAAAACTCCAATTGTCTCAGAATATTAATTTCTTGGGTTAGACTATTAAGTGATTTGAGTTGTCAGTCAATAACTTTACTAATTTCCTTGGTTCCCAAAACTAGTTGAGTTGTATTAACAAAAAGCCAAGGAAGATAGACAAATTAAATTACAATTTTACAAACCAAAGTATGTAAATTGATTACTTCCATGATGTAGCACATCAAGTTTGAAAATTATTCGAGCCATTTTCTCAGTTCATTCTTACATTATAGCTTATAAGGTAAACATACCTTACAATGGGGGTACTTTTCAAAATGACCTAGTCAAATAGCCCAAATTCTATTTTGACTTTTCTACAAATCAATATTTCCAAAATAACCTAAGGGTGTTCAAAAGACAAAAACACCCTTAAATGAATAAAACAAAAACGTCCTTAAGTCA